>CAHIKZ030004404.1:172500-300000 GCA_903632075.3 Acanthosepion pharaonis
TGGCAAATTTTCATATTGGCCTCCAAATTAGTTGTTCTGTACTTTAAATAAGAGATAATTATAATATAGTGTTGAAGCATGTTGTGTTTTATTAGAAATTTTGTTATGACAAAAAGAAAAATGTATTGTATGATTAAATTTTGGTCTCTTCAGAGTATCCTCCATTACTGCAGCAATTTTTGGGAATTCGTTGCAAAATTTTGCCAAAGTATAAATCTGATAACTGATTCGTTTCTTTTTTCAACAACTCTAAGAAGTCTTTTTCATTTTTTTCACTCTTCTGTCAAGTACATTCCATGATAATTCTTGGTGTTGCTTCAAACGTTTGAACTATAGTGTATATATAAACAACGACATAATATCCTACCACCCCTCAGAAAACATTTTATCGCGTCTCAATCCTCTTCTTCCCCCAATCAAATCCTTCGCTCTGTGTAAATTACCTTTAATTATTGCTATGAAGCTTCCCTTTATATGACAATCTAACATCCAAACTTAGAATGAGGGTAATTCAATGGGGTCGCTGCTGTGCTCTAGATTGACCACCGAATATAGATAGTCCTTGAAAATATTGTATTGAAAGACTTTACTAAACCTACAAGATGCACTTCCATTAGATTTCGCTCCCCTTATTCACCTATAAATTCAATATCGAAAATACAATTAAACTTCTATTTATAATAGGGAATGTCGTCACAGGAGTAAAGGAGCAGTTATAAAATATATTATCATAGCGACAAACCTTGCGTTCTCTTCACGCTCTTCTACAAACAACTTAATGCCATCAAAGAACCACTTGCCGTTCTAACAGCATAAATTTAAGCATATCGTTGACAAGCGAATGGATTCTAAAGAAATAAAAAAGTTCTTAGGAAATAAAAAGAAACCATTTCCTATTAAAAGAAATTAATAGATATGTCCCTTCATACCAAAGATGATCATGACTCACCACAAAATCCTTTTATTTATTAACTGTGAATTAACATTTATTCTTGGGGTGTGCGTGTGGTGTAATGGATGGCGCCTCGCAATGAAAAATCGGAGTGCTGTGTTCGAATTTCAGTCGAGTTCGTTACATTGACTTACGCACAAGAATCCTAGGGAAAGGTGTGAATTCTTATTTTCTCTCCCCATCTATGGGTTAAATAATAGAAATGGCATCTCTAAAAAGATAGCATCTCTCAAAGAATGTTAATACAATAGTCACTCGCAAAAAAAGTATTATTATTAGAATCCAAAATATGTTTCGGTTTGATATAACATAAAAAAACAAATCACTAAAAACAAAAAAAAATGTATTCTTGTGAAAGATAGTGGATTTATTTCTTGTTTCTGTCTCCACGATTTAGGAATTCAGAACTTTGATTCTCTTAGTCTGGTTGCCACCAAAGTGTTAGAAGCCCAATCTGCTCTAATATTTAAGCCTTATATGGGAGGACGTCGACATCCGTTGCACTATCTACACATGAAAACTATTTTAGTAAAACTTGGGATTAAATGGCTTTGTTTGAATAACATCCAGTCTAAGCGAAGTAAAAATCGACTTCCACACCGTGAAGGAAGCAGAGAGGAGCCAATCTATGCCTTTCCCAAGAAAGTATGGAAACTCTCTGAGAAGAAAACAAAAAATCTGTGCATAGCTACGTCCTGAACGAACATTAAAAGAAATGAATAAAATGGATAAGTTCAGTGAAATGCAGTCGATTTTCATATTTTATCTGCAGTCAGATAAAATGATAACGAGTCAACTTCGACGTGGTATAATGGTCAACAGGCCAGATCAGTTACGACTGACTTGTCAATGCGATCCTTACTAAGTGCTCCACACTTTCGGCCTTGTGTCACACCTAAGCTAAATTTAGAAAATCATTTTTGGGGGAACTACGACGTCAGTCAGTCAGTTATGTGCCGTCTTTCGATACATGAATGAAGAGGCAGATTTTTTCCACAGTAGGTTGCCATTTCTTTCTGCGGTAGACCAGTTGCCATCCAAGGCTATAGAACCCAGTCTGTCCTGCTATTTACCCACAGCTAGGAGGCAGAAGAAGAGGTGGATTCATACCTTTCCCAAGAGTAGCACGTCAGTGAATGTAATGGATTCGACTGAAATTCGAACTTGGCTCACCTATTCCTTAGTCCGAGCCGTTATCCATTACTCCGCCATGTGATAACTAGCAGGATTGTCTTGCTAGAGCAATTACGACTGAGCAGTGGGATCGATTCTCACTGACTACACCACACTTTCGGCCTTATGGTACATCTAATCTACACTTACAAAATCTTCTGGGGCACTTTTATCGCTAGATTATTTACCACTGATTTATGAGATCGATCCTCGATGGATACTTCCATGCATTTGTCCTTGTGCCTCATCGAAGCTACGCTTGGAAATTCACCATGGAGATAATTATGAAAATATGCATTTTTATGTATTTATTTCATATGTAAATATATGATAAAATATCACAAATACAGTAGACACAAGAAGGGGGTAATATTGGTAACTCATAATTAATTCATCAAGTCTAAAAGAAACCTCAGCAGAATGCACTGGACGGCCGTTTCGTCCTATATTTGAGGCTCATCAGCAGTACGCATCCACTACCGAGAATTGAAACAAGGAGAGTTACGATATCAGGCAAACGTCATACCAGTTGTACCAACAAGCCTCGGTGAAGAAAAGGTAACGAATTAGACTCCATATAGCGCCGCTCGATCACATATTCCGTGGTGGAACTCATTTGAGTTTCCCTGACCCATAGGACTGTACCCCCACGAGCCACGACTACTATCCCCAAGCCACTAAATCCAGAGCATTACAAGCTGGTTCAAGCAAAGATATACAAGGACGATTTGATTTAATCCTAATTAAGTAATAAACCTCAACAGAATGCAGAACTATATATATATATATATATATATATATATATATATATATATATATATATATATATATATATATATATATATATACAGTTAATAAAGCCGTTGGTATATAATCCAAGTGAATCCTAATCGTTTGGTAGGATCAATATATTTTCAACAGCTGTCTGTTTTCTTTAATAATGAATTTTAAGTTTCTAACACTGTATTAGTCCGCCATTTTAGTCGAAAAATACTAACGCATTGACGTTAGTTGAAAAGGCAATTAGGCGTGTCCGTAACCTCAGATTGTTAGCATCTTATTGTTATTTTATTTGACTTTATTTTTTATTTATCGAATTTCTTTCATCAGCCTTATATGTACAAATATATATATATATATGTGTGTGTGTGTGTGTGTGTGTGTGTGTGCTCGCGCCAATGTGGGTGTAAACATTCATAGAGACAATATATAAGATATATACATATATATATATATATATATTTCACATAACTTTCTATAATTATATATATGTGTGTGTATGTGTTTGACACACACTCACACATACACACCCACACATACGTATATTTATAAAAAAAATAAAAAAATATAATATATATATATATATATATATATATATATCCATCAGGGATTGTGTGCGTGAGGCTTCCTTGTGTATATATATATATATATATATATATATATATATATATATATATATATATATATATATATACATATACATAAATATATAAAATATATATACACACACACAAAGAACAAATACACACACAAATTTTATATAAAAATATATATATATATATATATATATATATATATAGAAAAGAGAGAGAGAGAGAGAGAGAAATAAAGAAAAAATAAAGAAAGAAATGCCTTTCAGTAAGAAATTATTTTTTTTACTAGTGATAGAAATATTTCCTTAAGCCTTCATTATACACTATACTATGTGCATCTATGTCTATCTATGAGTGTGTCCAAATAAATACCTAAACACACGCCTACAAGTACACACGCACACATAATATATATATATATATATATATGTGTGTGTGTGTGTGTGTGTGTGTGTGTGTGTGTGTGTGTGTGAATGAATAATAATTTATCACCCGCTTAATGACTTTCGGGTAACAAAGTTCTTTTTCCTGAGACAGGTGTTCAATTCTAAATGTTGTTATGGCGTTGTAGTTAAATTACACCCACCCACTAAGTTAAATTTTTACGTGCATACATACCTTCACAAATACACTACACACACGCACACACACACACACATACTCACACACACACACACACACACACACACACACACATATATATATATATATATATATATATATATATATATATATAAACTACTTCTTATTTATTCACTTTGCAACATTCACTCTCAGACAATTCCTTTCCGTTGAAATGAGAATGTCGTTAATTTCATGTTTCATGGGAATATGACAGAGCAGCAGAAAAGATTATGTAGCATCACCAGATATGAAACACATTAAGCCTATACTGAAACACCACATAAAAAAATATTTCGTTTCTTAGTTTGTTTTCAATTTGAAAATGCGATGTTGTAAATGTCGGACATATGTAGGCGACAAGAAACCGCTGTAGATGTTGAAACAATTTTAAAATATATGTATGTATACATATTCATAAAATGGTTTATTATATATATATATATATACATATTCATATATATTATATATATATATATATATACATATTCATAAAATATATATATATATATATATATATATATATATATTCCTATTATTTCCTGTTTTAAACTGAAAGTCTTAATATGATGTAAAACGTTATATAATAGATTTTTTTTAGTTATAATTATTACATAAAGTTATACATGATCATTATAGATAGATTCTTATTCTTCCAGATTAGGTCTTTTTTAATCAGTCTGTTTCTGTCTGTCTATTTGCTTGAATATATATATATATATATATATATATATATATAGAGAGAGAGAGAGAGAGAGAGAGAGAGAGAGAGAGAGATTCCTATTACTTCATGTTTTAAATTGAAAATCTTAATATGATGTAAATCTTTATATAATAGTTTTTTTAGTTATAATTATTACATAAAGTTATACATGATCATTATAGATAGATTCTTATTCTTCCAGATTAGGTCTTTTTTTAATCAGTCTGTTTCTGTCTGTCTATTTGCTTGAATATATATATATATATATATATATATATATATATATATATAGAGAGAGAGAGAGAGAGAGAGAGAGAGAGAGAGATTCCTATTACTTCATGTTTTAAATTGAAAATCTTAATATGATGTAAATCTTTATATAATAGTTTTTTTAGTTATAATTATTACATAAAGTTATACATGATCATTATAGATAGATACTTATTACATTTTCACTCTTTTTTAATCATTCTGTTATATACAAGTTCAGATAAAAACAACTGACAAGGTACTGCGGTTAAGTGTTTTATTTCTGAATGTTGTAATGTTATTTTCATTGTTTTTAACGAAACTTGTATAAAAGAGGGGTTGTTGCCAAAATACACAATTATAAAATTACATGACCCGGCAATCAATAACGAAAGTAATACGACAAAAGTTTAAAAAAAAACATAATCGTAGTAACTAGTCAGCCGTTTTTACCGAAATTTGGATAAAAGAAAGATTTCTGTCCAAATGTACAATCTCTCTCTCTCTCTCTCTCTCTATATATATATATATATATATATATATATATATATATATATATATATTATAGATAAAAAAAGAAAAATGGAACGATCACGATACGGTTAAACCTATTTACTTATATATATTGCTTGATATATATTTCTTCACTTTTTTTAACCATTATCTATCTATTCATCTATCTATCTATCTATCTATATATATATATATATATATATATTGATATATGCGCAGCTGTTTATCACTCCAATATAATATCTAAAATAATCTATCATCAATAATATATATATATATATATATATATATATATATATATATATATATATATACCATCATCGAGATACTTATTATTAATAAAATATATAATGTTGCGCACAGTCTCACTCCTCACACACACACACATACGTATATATATATATATATATATATATATATATATATATATATATATATATAGAGAGAGAGAGAGTGAGATAGATAGATAGATAGATAGATAGATAGATAGATAGATAGATAGATATCTTCTGTTTATACGTTATTTTCATAGATACAATGTACTTACTCTGTTTTTAATTAAACAGTATTAATTACATTTCCTGGCCTGGATTTTTGAAGAAATTTCATAGAAAATCTGCGTTCCCAAACAGGAATCAAACCTGAATTCCTCTACGGAAACTGACATTTGACTTGGTGTGCTTTAGACAATCGTCTCGTTAGCAAGCTTCGAATTATTTTTATAAACACACAACCTTCGACGATTTTTCTCAATCAGTCATTTCTGATCACGAAATGATGTATCTCAACGGAAACAATGAAAATATATAATGAAATGGATTATCGTATTTTCCGGTTTACAAGACGCTGCGACCTGGAAGACGCACCCTAATATTGGAAAGAAATTTCTAAGAACAAAAAAAGTCATCCTTAATCAACAACACATCACCATGCGTCCTTCACATACTGGCTCCACGTATTGTTTACATTAATCACTCGTTAGATTTTGTTTGTGTGGCAATAACATATTAGTCAAGCGTAGAAAGGACTGTGACTCGGCTCCAGGAAGGTTTATAGTCTTGGAAATACTTGTAACAGCCAAGTACTGAGGTTACATCATATAAAATGCTAAATTAGATAGGTAGCTAAGATTAGTGTAATAACTCAATATACAAATCCACGTACCTATCAATCAAGTTAATTAGGTAACCGTAGAAGCTTACTTGAGCCTGGGCATTGTCCTACATTAGTCTTGAAAGACACACACAGGTATTTGAGGTAATTACAAGTAATTCATCGAGTATTTATATATATATATATATATATATATATATATATATATATATATATATATATATATATTATATATATATAATTATTTATTTAAAAATATGATTCAACGCTATATAAGAATTCTCATGTTTCAAAAACTCTTGAAAACTTCAGTATAATTATTTGAATTAAATTGAATTAAAGTACTAAGCTCTGTTCCATCTTCAAGCGAATTTTTTTTTTTTTTTTTGGTATCGAGCACTATTTTAAAAAAAATAATAAATAAAAATACTAAAGAACTTTGGATTATTTACCTAACGAGTTCTTATATTTACACACACACACACACACACACACACATATATATATATATATATATAATCGTGATACTGAACTACTGAATATCAATAAAAATAACTGACTCAGGTGTCTTCTTGACTGCTTATAATGTTTTTTTTTTCTTTTTATTTACATAATTAAGTATAACCCAGACGAAAAGACGCTTTCAAGATTATCCCAAAATGAAATAAGCGAAACATAATAGTATATAGCCGTCCCCCCTTTTTAATCCTATCATCGCCATTATGATATAACTGAATATATTCTACACCCGAAGAATATTACTACTCTCAACGAGCATCTTCTTATTATCATTGTTACCATTTTCACTTTCACTGATGCTATCAATTTAATCATCCGTGTATGACGCCACTAATTGCACATTTTTCAGCATGTTTAATGAAACAAATACAAGAAATCATTCTTTATTCATTTAATTATTGTTAATATGAATTTGATGCTTTAACTTTACAAGGGAACTCCTAACGCCTCTTCATAAGGAAACAGTAATGCACGTCCTTTACATTTTTATTATTGACTCCAACAAAGTGACGCCAGACAATGCGCAATATACTCATCATGGCGCATGCATCATGGCGATACATATCTATATATATATATATAAATGTATCCGTCTCTTCTACTCCAATAGCTTAATGTCTCGCACCTCTCGCCTGTGGAACTCCCTTCCCTATTCCAGTTTCCCTGCGAGCTATAATCTCCAGCTATTCAAGTGTAATGTCAATCGACAACACATCACCATGCGTCCTTCACATACTGGCTCCACGTATTGTTTACATTAATCACTCGTTAGATTTTGTTTGTGTGGCAATAACATATTAGTCAAGCGTAGAAAGGACTGTGACTCGGCTCCAGGAAGGTTTATAGTCTTGGAAATACTTGTAACAGCCAAGTACTGAGGTTACTCCAGTTGCCTTGATCTATCCACTATCCTTCTCCTCATCCTTTCTCTATCACTCCTATCTGATCTTGCTCCAAATCTTCTGTAACCCCTTTGCGTCCTAGTGGTTTCCCGTCTTGCTTGGGGTGAAACGCTTAATATATATATATATATATATATATATATATATATATATATATATATATATTAAATTAAATTATGAAGAACTTGGTAATCCGTATGGGTAAAACCCAAGGAGGATGAAATCCTGAGAGCTCAATGAAAATCCAGAGCTAATATTTTTTCTGTTTTTCTTTTTTATATATATATATATATATATATATATATATATATATATATATATATATATATATATATATGTATATATATATATATATATATATGTATATATATATATATATATATATATATATTTTTAAGATTTTTTTTATGTTTACACATATGTCTTAAAATAATTGTCGGATTTTGTCCATGTCATAATGTGTGACGTCATATATATATATATATATATATGTATGTATGTATGTATATATATATATATATATATATATATATGTGTGTATATATATATATATATGTTTTTAAGACTTTTTATGTTTACACATATGTCTTAAAATAATTGTTTGACTTTGTCCATTTCATAATAATGTGACGTCATATATATATATATATATATATATATATATATATATATATATATATATATATATATATATATATATATATATATATATATATATATATATATGATATGGTGAAGGCTTTTGATCAAAATAGCGTATAACCGTACAGGTTGTGCCAATTTAGAAATCCGTTGCGGTTGGGCAACCTAATCCGCTCGGACGGACGAGGGCGTATCCAAGGATCTGGATGTGATTCTGTCGTAAGCTTAGCTACTTCATCCTTCAAAATTTAAAAAAAAAAAAAAAAACTCCGACACCCGGTCATAATGTCCCGCCATTATTCCCAATCATGGAAGGTGAACAGTGCATCCTCCCCTGGGTATATGCCGAACTGATTAAGTTTTGTAAATCTGTGGTACTGAAAAGCATACTTACTGTATCCCATCTAAATTCCTCAAGAATCCATCATACACATTTACAACTCTACTATTCATCTATGCATTGATTACTGTTGCCCTATTCTTGACAAAATCGAAAGAATGGTCTGCAGTGTAATCGTCCATGACTTGGAAACTCGCCCTCAGTCAGTTTGTCACCGACATGACATGGCTTCCCTCTGTCTTTTCTAAAAATATTTTCATAGCAACTGCCCGACAAGCTTTTTTCGCTGATGCCCCGACTACGTGAATTTTAGCGTGCTACTTGATTGGCGTTTAAGTCCCACCCTTTTACTGTTGAAATAGCTAAATGCAATCGCCACTTCTACTTCGATAGTTTCTTTTCTCAAACTACCTGTGGATCTCACTTCCGTTTACTTACTTTCCTGATAAGTACAATTATCAAAAGTTTAAATGTAACGTCAATTGCCATCTTCAGTATTTTTGTCACTTTCAACTTTTGTACTTTCCTCAATCCTCCCTCCTTTCAGTCTTCTCTTTCACTTTCACTTTCACTTTCACTTCCTGTAATCCCAGCATACAAGTGGCATTCCCGCCTTGTTCCGGTGAAATGATTTTAAAAAATAAAATACAAAGCATGCACATGTTAACACCTCCAATTAATGAAGATCAGAGGATGTTTATTATTATTATTGTTATTATTATTATTATTATTATTATTATTATTATTTGAAATTTCAAATTTCAAACTCTTTCAAATCAACCAGCTTATAATGATCATATCTCGTCTTCTAATGCAACTTAGAGACAAAATACCTTCTTTGGCACACAAGTTGTTCCAATTAGCGCTAACACCTGCACACTTGCAAATATATCAACTTTATTATTATTATTATTATTATTATTATTACTATTATCATTATTATTATTATTATATGGATTAAGATGTTGGCACAAAATGGTGGTAATCGCTGTTATTTTAAGTCTCCAACAATCTCCAGCGCCTTTCGATATCCTAGCAAGCCCAACTAATGCAGTTTTTTCAAAAGTGGCAATCTCTCCTTGAGCCTCGTTTTTATTCTGTTTCTCCTTTAACAATTTTGATACAGTTGCAAGTGCTGTAATTACTATTATTATTATTATTATTATTATTATTATTATTATTATTATTATTATTGGAACTTTAAACTGTATCATCTTGCCAGAAAGTAATTTTAAGTGCCTAATTACCAAGTACCCACCGGGGTCTATGAGTGAAAATGGCATATTAGGAGAGTTCTCTATGTACATTTGGGACGATTCGTTTAGATGGAGAACATTTTATGGATGATATGTGCAGTTCCAAAAAAAGTAAACATTTTTATCTCTGGAGTGATGATGTATCTAAGAATTTTACTCACATGATTTTCAGTACCTCTCTTTATCATGCCAAATAACCCTACCGCAACGAAGATAGCCATAGTTTTAAATTTCCCCATTTTCGTTACTTTGATTTGCAGGTCCTTATAACATTAGAATCCTGCGGGCAAACCATAACAATTAGTTGGCGGTTTCCTTTTTTTGAAATCTTTTATTATTATTATTATTATTATTTTGAACCGAATGACTTCTCGCAGCGATGATGGGCTTGCATAGAAGTGACACCAAAATATCTTTTATAATCAAGTATTCTTATAGATGTTTTTGCTAACGCTTACACTTCTTCCCACATCTTTATAAGGCTCATATGGACTGTGCCATGTACTACAGGGTACTCCAAAAATCTGGACACCTAAGGAATTTCATTAACTATATTTTTTATACCCCCCACAGATTAAATATGATTTTGTCGAAAAAAGAAAGAATTGACTACTTTTTGGAGAGTATACTGAAGTAGAAGGTTGGGCCCCTCGGCATGGTGTCATGGTTAGCCAGCTTGTCTCGCTAGATCAGTTACTACTGAAAAGTGAGTTCGATCCTCACTGGGTGCCCCATACTTTCGGCCTTGTGCCACATCTAAGCTATGCTTGGAAAATCTCTACTGAAGTAGAAGGTGTATTCAATGAATTTCAAAGATCCAAAACAATTAAAAGTATAAATAGTGAATGTGCTAAATTTGAGAGCAATGTGAAGTTATTGCATCGATTTCAGGTGAATCATAACAGAGCGTAACCTTTATATCACAAATGATGCAAATCATATTCAAGATGTTATTTGTTAATATTCCAATTCAATGAAATGTTGAAAATGTAACTCTTTGAAAATAAGCATTTTTGCCTATGTGCCCAGATTTTAGGAACAAACAATATAATGGTTATGAGTAATGTTTTCTTTTTACTTTCTTGCATTTCCAATTGTATGGGCGGGTGGTGAAATGGATAGCGATTCGTAATTAGAAATCGGAGAGTCGAGTTCGAATTCCAGTCGTGTTCGCATCATTTCACTTAAACGCAAATACCTTTGGTAATGGTATGAATCTATCCCTTCTTCCAGCTATGGGTTAAATAGCAGCACAGACTGGGCTATCTTAGACGTGGTTGGCAATCAGTCAAAGGGAAGGTCAACTCTGAATTTAAAACTGTACTTGACCCTGGTGCCGAAACAGAGATACCTTAAGAAAGATCTCTGTTTGGTTTCGATCAAAGTGCTCAATCGAAAAAAAAAAACTAACTAAACAAATTTGTGCAAGGATCCGTGTAATGAATATGCATTTTGAGTTCTTATCAATTGTTTTATTTTATTTTGTCCTTTTCATCTGTGGTATACTGAAACAGCATAATATAGTGGATAATTTATTTTTTCTTGTTCATAATAATTGGATCTAGTCCCTTGGCCTTGGCTGGGTGATCCGTATGCATTTAATTTCATGTGAATTCTTCCCAGGAGATTATATCCTCCACAGACATTTTTATTAGTAGTACTTTTTATGGCACATTTATATTTTCTATACCTTTTTCCTCATCATTTAGTAGCAATTATAGCATTCCATAGTTTTTTACCATCATCAGCAGCAGCACGATCAGCAGCAGCAGCGGCAGCAGCACCATCAGCAAGATTATTATAACTTATTCTAACATTTGAAATTGTCTTCAGAATCATCAGGAGTTTTTTGTTTTTTTTTTTAATTCTAAGAACCAATTCCATCTTTTGTAATATTAATAGGGTAATAAAGGAAGTGTTCTAATTATATTTTAATTATATTTTTTTAATTATTTGATTTGTTGATGCAAGCGACAAAATGTTACAGTGACAGAGGTCAGAAAGAAAGAAAAGAGAATGGAAATTACTTTTCCTAAAACGAAAACTAACTGGTATTAAAATTGTATTATCTTTAATTTTATTATTCTCTCGTACAAGATAGATAGATAGATAGATAGATAGATAGATAGATAGATAGATAGATAGATAGATAGATAGATAGATAGATAAAAAGTAAATTTAAAGAGATGAGTACATTTAGATAGATAGATAGATAGATAGATAGATAGATAGATAGATAAAAAGTATGCGCAGAGTAAATTTAGATAGATAGATAAAGAGTAAATTTGAAGAGATGAGTACATTTAGATAGATTGTATGCATAGAGTAAATTTATATATATATATATATATATATATATATATATATATATATATATATATGTGTGTGTGTGTGTGTATGTATGTATTTATATAGATGGATAGATAGATAAAGCGTATAAAGAAAAGAAACATTTAGATAGATAGATAGATAGATAGATAGATAGATCCACCACTTCTCCCCCAGATATGTGTTAATTAGTAGAACTTGTATCTCTAAAAGTCATTATTTTCTCCTCAAAATTCTTACAATCAAAAATATTGTGTAGATTTAAATAAACTACAAGAGAGTGATAAGCTGTAAAAAACAAATCAATCTAAACAATTCAAATCATATATATGTGTGTGAATATATATATATATATATATATATATATATATATATGGTGTATTCAATTTTGAGATAAAAAATGCGTCTTATACACCGAACTAACTCAGTCCAGTAGTCCTCAGTGTAGTCATAGCATTTGGCATGTTAGGTGCCATCTGTGCGGTTTTTAGGGGACGGAGTTGCTAGCTCCATAATCAACCGGGTTTGAATATTTTCCCTTTTCCTAGACTTGTTGCTAATTACAGCTGAAGGTCTATTTAACCAATAGCTGGGTAGAAAAAAGAAGGATTCATAACATTCCCGCTCCCTGGCGTAAAACTGCACGTCTCATACATCGAAAAATAGGGTATATATTTTCTGTGTCTTTGTGTGTGTTACACAACCCGTTTAATTCAATACTTTTCGACTGTATATTGGTTTTTCCCCAATTGTTATTAAACAGTAGGAAGAAAGGCTGATCAAAAATCGAACCCGAATGCTACATCGTCGCCACCAAAAGGATTTAATATCATTTCGATATCTGTCAACCCGCACACCCTCCTCCAGTAATTGAAGTAATTGAGGAATACATTACTGAATAAACGCTCGCAGTAGGTCAGCGGAATTATGTCTTTTTCGCCTTATCGGGACTGGCTTTATCAGCGTATTTCAAATTTGGGAATTAATGTTTTCGTTGGACGTAATGTTTTAATTCGATTTGAGCAAGAAGATTGCTCCTTGTTGGCTTCCGTTTTTCAAGATGCGTCAGGCAACAGATAAATTGAATAATACTGCGCAGAGAAACTCGGAAAAATGCGAAAGTGTCTTGGCTCATAGAGTTGACACGTTCATGCATAGTTTCCTTACTGGCATGATTACTTTGCCATATAATGTTGATAAATCGGCCATGACTAAAGAGTTCGTTTCCAACCTGGAGCCCAGTGAATCATGTCTGCTACCATTGTTTTTATTTTTTGGGGTTTTTTTTGGTTTTTTTTTTCACCCCAAGCAAGGCGGGAGAGCCACTAGCCCGCAAGGGGTTACAGAGAGAGGGAGCAAGAGTAAAGAGACTTGATTGAGGAAAGGATGAAGAGAAGGATGGGGAATAGATCAAGGTATCTGGAGATGTCGATTGACGTTGCATTTGAATAGTTGGAGATTATAGCTATCAGGGAAGCAAGTAAGAGGAAGGGAGTTCCACAGACAGGAAGTGCGAGACATGAAGCTATTGGAGTAGAAGAGACGGCTACATTTAACCGTTTCGACAGTGAAAGGGTGGGGACTGAGATGCCGACCTAGTAGCACGCTTAAATTCATGCAGTCTGGGAACTAGCGAAAGTAGCTCGTCGAAGCAGTTACCGTGAAAGTATTTGTAGAAAAGACAGAGAGAGGAGTCTGTGAGAGAACGACTGTAAACACAATGCCAGATCAGGGCATCTCGTTTACATTGTAAGAACATTCTGCATAAAGCATTAGTCAACGTGCCTATCTTGCAAGCCGTTGCGAGTGAGCTTGATACTAACTTGTTTTCCACTGAATCTAGAGTAGAATGTGTACAAACAATTTGCAAGAAAACACCAGCCATTATGAATGTGTCGATTCCTAATTAGATGTTTTTTTATTGATAAAAACTATCTTCCAAAAAGCAATTCTGTCTGAGATGCCGTTACAAGGACTTTTTTTATCTTGATTGGTGCCTTACGAACTTGGCTATATAACAGATTTGATTAATTTACAAGACATTATTTGTACGTACATTATTAATCCGACGTGGTGTAATGGTTAGCAAGATTGTTTCGCTAGTTCAATTAGAGCTGAGTAGTGAATTCATTTCTTATCAAGTGCTCCACACTTTCAGCCTTGTGCTGTGTATACATTCTACTTTACAGTTTGCTAAACCTCTGGGTTTGACAGTATTCAGCTTGTCAAGTTCTGTGCTTTCGGGCAGGGGACAACCCAGACGAGGCTATGCCAAATGGAACAGTCTCGCATGTAGAGATAGACAGCAACCCGACCCCGTATATATGGAGTCCATGAGGAATTTTTGCCCAAGTTTACGGGCTCGGAATGCCCCACGTTAAGCCGTTACAAATAACTCTGACCGAGGTTATTGAAGATATTTTTTCAACTAATGATTACGCTTGATTATATGCTCTTTTCCCAAAACTGTAACTCATCCTTTCCTATGATATCGTGAAATTAGAGTCATCCTAAACGCCCACTCGTCTAGATCCTTTCGTATTAACGCAGGTACCCCACCGGGCTGCATCATTGGTCCTACTCTATTTCTAATTTTCATTAATGGCCTTTCTAATGACATCAGTTCTCAACTTGGTATCAACGCTAACGACGCAATTTACTCCTGCATCCATAGTAAGGCTTATCTAACTGACAAAGTCAAAATGGCAGCCGATATCCAAAACGATACATAGATTTTTCCAGCAGTATGTTGCCATTTCTTTCTGTGGTAGACCAGTTGCCATCCAAGAGTATAGAACTCGGTCTGTCTTGCTATTTACCCATAGCTGGAGGGAGAAGAAGAGGATTCATACCTTTCCCTAGGGTATTAGTGCGTAAGTGAATATAATGGATTCGACTGAATTGAATTCGGCTCTCCGATTCCTCAATCGGAGCCGCTATCCATTACTCCACCGTGTCTTCTCTCTCTCTCTCTCTCTCTCTCTCTATATATATATATATATATATATATATATATATATATATATATATATATATATATATATATGCTAAATTAAATCTTCTCTATCGGCCACTGGAATTTTTAATGTATTTAACAGATGTTAATTACACTGAGCTTTACGAAGAATTTTTTCTTATATGTTTCCTCATCAGAACATCTTATATTAACATGTAATGCTTCAATAGCTTTTGATAGAGATTTTGGGGAAACTGTTAAATTCACAGTCGAGAAAGAACTAAACAGAAGGTACAGTTCGTCTTCCCCATCACTCTGTTATTTATTCCGTAGCTGAGAGGACGAGAAAAATGGATATTAGCTTCTCCAAAATACAGAGATTGTAGACGGAATTTGAACTCAGCACCCAGATTCGCATTTTACGCGACGATAGTTGATACCCTAAGTTCAGATGTAGCCTCTTACTGTTACCATTGAAATAAATACGAAACATTACATTTGGTGCATTCCTCGAATTTCTGTATATTTTAACAATACATATTAGAGTGTAAATAATTAAAATTCTGATTTCCTTTCTTTTTTTTCTTTTCTTTTTTTTCTTTTTTACTTATAATGTAACTTCTTAATATGATAGTTTATCTTATAAGCCTTTCTATAGTAATATATTAATTAATTGTAAGTATATTTTATTTTGGGGTTAGCGTCTTTTTTTTTTCTTTTTTTTCTTTTTGTTCTTTTGTCGATCTGTTTTGTTTTTCTCCCTTTGTGCGTTTAATTTCATTTTCGCTGCAATTTTTTTTCGTATATCCCTTATATTTCGATTATTTTTTTCTTTCTTTCTTCAACTCTAAGGTATTAAATCACGATCTCTTTTGAGCGTTAAAATGCAGAAGGCATGACTTGTCAGGTATATGGGGCGGATAGGTAGTCACGTGACTATGGCTGGGTTTGATTAAATGTACCTCTTGACGTCACGATTTCGGAAAAGTCTCGAGAAACGGGGTTGGTTGGTCGGCTGCGTGTCTTCTTGGGAAGGGGATTAAGTGTCTTTTATTAGTTTTAGGGGTTTTTTTTGTTTACATGCTAATTTTAAACCATTGTTTATATATATATTCTGTTTTGTTTATATATATATATATATATATATATATATATATATATATATATATATATATATCTGTTTTGTTTGTCGTTGTCTTCTCTCTCTCCATCCCTCTTTTCTCCCCCTTGTGTGTGTAGATTTCTTTCTTTCCCCATTCTATGTTGATTTCTATGCCTGGTTTGTGTGTAATTCAGATTTCTCATATTTTTTTAAACTTTGCAATAACATCACGTTGCTTACCTTTCCTTCCATTTCTGATGGGGTGCTGTGCGAAGATACGAATAAAATGTTATGAATTTATGGTGGCACAAAGCCGAAGTATGGGACCCCCAATAAGGATCGAACTCACTATTAGTCTCGCGTGGCAAGGTTGCTAACCATTACGCCACATCTGACTGCTCGAATTTACGTATAATTTATGCTAAAAGTTTCATTATTTATCATATTTCTAAATGACAATGTTTGATTTTATTTATTCATTACTTTCTGTGCTTCCTGCCTTGGACAAAACATCAAATATCCTTAACTGGAAACACTGCCCACAAGAAATAATATAAGGTTTCGGCCCCGTATATAATTGAAGCCGGGGTCCATTTGAACAATCAAATGGCGTTTGCCTTGTGACACGGGCAATGGTAGAGCTGTAGCCCGAAGTGATGAGAAAGACGAAAAGAACAAGAACTATGATTTTTTTTCTTCCTTAAGCAATATTGAAGAGAAAAAAATGAGAAACTTAGTGACAAGTCAATGGTTAAAACATTGACCAATCATGATGAGGACTGTTATTTTTTAGTTGATGCTTGTCAGCCGTAGCATTACGAGAAATAAAAAGAGAAAATTCTTCTTTAGGAAGTAATAGTGCTTTTTTCGATTTTGATTTTTAAAAACCTTACATATTCTATCGACAATAAACTCCGTCTAAAAATTATTAAAAAAAAAACAAAAAAAAAACACATCGAATTTCTAACATTGTTCGTAAAAAAATTGTTTAAAAGCGAGTTTAGATATTTACAAAATATTTCTAAAAAGATCTGTTTCTTAATACTTTGCTTAGCTTTTGGATGACATATTTCGCTATTCCAATAGATTTCGGTGCCAAATTTCCAGTCCTCTGTTATTTCCCAGATATTTAAATTAGCGTACTCGCTTGATTTTGCCATTTCTAGACATTGTGCACATTTGGGGCTTTTTTTTTTTTTTTTTTTTTTTTGCTAACTAGTCCTGGGTATGACGATAAACTACATCCGGTAATAAGCCCTCTGATTGGGAGATTAGCACTTTTTAGCAGCGTGGAAGCAACTCTTAATTGCTGTTGTCCCCAAGTACACCCTCTAATCCCGGGTGGTAGCGTCTGTTAGGATCCCAGTTATGGGCAAATTGTAAACCCCCATGCAATAAACAAAACACTATGAAAGTATGAAAATACATTTTTATGTAAAAAAAAATAACCATCAATTCATATTTATAGCAAAATTACCAATAATACCTATTTATAGTAAAATAACCAGCAATACATTTTATAGCAGAAAATACGAAAAATACTTTTTATAGCAAAATAGTCAAAAATATATTTTGTCTGTAGTTGAAGGCATACAATTGCGTTCAAAATATAGATTTCGGCGTTAGTAAAGTGATAAAATCAAACAAGTAACATGAAAGAATTCTTTCGTGACATTATTCCATACAATTGTATGGATTAATGCCATGAAAGAGTTCTTAAAATAGTCGAACTGTATCCCAAAATATGACTTTTAACAAATTACAATATAAAACACACATATCACCGCCTATAGTAATTATGTCCACATAAACATGTATATTCACAAAAGCTGAGTATCAGCTACCATGTATTCAATTGTGAAAGCAAAATAATATATCTCATATTTTTATTATTTCAAAGCTCGAAAGAAAGTTAAATTTCGGCATTAAATGGACTATAAATAGTTGATATGGCGTTAAACCGATCACTCAACCCTCTTGCTAACAAACAACCTCATATGTCTAATTACAACTGATTTATAGCTCTTTCCTCTTACTTTCCTTTGCTACATTCTCTCGATGTTTCTGCAGTTTCCTTTCTGTGTTTACTATGAACACTGTGCCATCTGCAAATCTTACGGTGTGCGTCCAATAATAAAACCATCATCGAAGATTTTTTTTCATCATTTTAGAAGACTGTTTTTTAATGTAAAAAAAAAAAAAAAACAGGAAACTCTGATATCCAGCAATTACAAAACATTATAAAATTCAATTTTTTTTTTGGGGGGGGGTAACAAAACTATATTTATCAAAAAGTGAATACTTCACCCCTGCAGGCTTACGGACATATCACGTTGAAACACCGGTTCTCCTACGATCACCGAAGCAATGTTGAGCCTGACCAGTACCGTTTGGGAATATCACATACTATAAGCTTATACGCGCGTGTAGTGTAATGAGTAACAGTTCGTAATTAGAAGTCGGAGAACAGAGTTTTAATTGCAATGTTCTTGCATTCACCTACACAGAAATACCCTTGCAAAGATTTGAATCCAACACTTCTCCTTCCCAGCTATGAGTTAATTAGTAGAACTTGTACCAATAGATCATTATTATCAGCATTTATGTTTTTACAATCTAAAAAAAAGAATTCTGGCTTTAAATAACCTGCTGAAAAAAGGGTGGATAAGCCGTAAAAAAGGAATCAATCAAACAACCAATTCACACCTAAACCTTTTTACGTTCAAAATTTGAATGGCACGATCTCTCCCGCTAAAGTTTGCCATTTCCTAACGGTTAATAGGAAGAGATTCCTCCCATGCAACCTCGACAGCTTGTTCTAGCTCGTTAAGAATGTAATATTGAGTATAGACATCTTGTCATCATTCCCCAACTAGGATTAAGGTATCTGGGTAAGGCAAACACAAACTCCTCCTCTTCCTTAGTGCCAAACTCCTGTGGAGAATAGAGCTGAAACATCACTACACTTGGTTTTGCTGTTGTTTGTTTGTTTTGTGGTGGATTTTTGTTGTTGTTTTTTTCTGTAGCATGTAGATTATTACGAGAATGAGTTGCAAAAGCCACGTCCAACAGGTTTTGAATTCAGAGTTTTCCCTCTCCAACATTGGTTGCCAAACATATCTATAGAACACATTTTTCCTTGTTGTTTAAACTACAGCTTGCCGAGGAGGGGGTGGAGATTATTTCATACTTTTTCCAAGATTATTTGTCCGAAAGTGAATGAAAAGTGCACGGCCGGAATTTGAACTCTCTACACCGATTCCAATTTATTCGCCACGGTGCCTTCAAATCATAAGCAATCTTCTTCATTTTATATGTAAAGTGGTATATGACGTGCAAAACAGTTACGTTTGCAGTATGGCAAGCCGGATTGTCTTACTGAAAGATTGACTTTTTTTTTCCTTTATTCGTTGGTAGCTTTGGGACCATGCTGTGCCCTGCTGTCTCTTGCTACTTAAGTGCTGTCAAAGGTCCATTAAACAATAACCAGAAAGTGTGGCTCACAGACAGTAAAGCCTCTCCAGACCAAAATATCTCCACCACCAAATCTACATACAACACTGTTCCCGTTACTGAAAACATCTGAAAAGGTTAGGCCCATCAAGATTAAAGAGCTTCTTGTCTGTATAGATGAGCGTGTTCTTGGAGGAACATTTCTGCCCACTAACATCTAGCCTCTTTGTGGTGTTTGCGCAAACATGGTTCCAGTTTATTTTCCAAATATATGAGAGTTACTAGCTAAGATATTGGGAATAATATGTAATAGTGTTTATTAAGGGCCGGATTTAGGCCTTAGATGCTCATGGGCTAATAGAATTTAGGAACCCCTCCATTACACATATTTGACCCCGATCCGTGTTTTTATATATATATATATATATATATATATGAATGAATGAATGAAAAGACAATAGGGAAGCTATACTTAGCTTGAAAATGTTGGTCGAATGACGAAAAGCGTCGGCTAAACTAAGTATAATTTTCCTCGTGTCTTTTCATTCATTTTGTCTCTTCTACAGATATATAATTGGAGAATATTTACACACACGCACGCACGCGCGTACACACACACACTTATATATATATATATATATATATATATATATATATATATTCGTTTCATTTTTTGGTAGTGCTACACACACATACACACACACTTTTGACGGGCCGTATTAAACACATGTAAATTAACGAAGTGAGGAAGTGTGGGGGGAGAGAGAAGACATGAGTGAGTTAGCAGATATTGACACATTTAAACGGTTAACTTAACAGAAGTTATATATTGAAATCGAAGGGGTAGAGAAGAAAAAACCCATAGAGAGAAAAAGAGAGAAGGAAGTTAAGAGATGTCGCTAATTTTCTTTGTAAAAAAAGGCTAGAAACAGACGATGTTATTTTGTTTTACTTTGAAACTATTATTTTGGGGGTTCCTAAAGATTATGATGTTTGATATGAATTTGAATGTCTCTAGACTGTCTACAAATAATTTAATTTGATGTTAGTGATTTAATTTTTTTTTTAAATTTTGGGGATTTTCCATGAAATAGTCGATTAGAAAAATATTCACAGAAAGTAAAAATTTTATTTTAAATTATAAGTTTACTTCTAGTAATCTTTTTTAAAAACTTATAAAAAAACATTTTTTATTGATTATTAAGTTGACATCTCTATCCGTTTGAATTTTGTTCATGAATTTAACTCGTGACTGTTCCTAGATAGGTAATCTCTTTTACTTAAATTTTAGTTAAGTTAGTATGGGGTAATATTTAAGGTAATATTAAAGATCTTGCTCTGTCATATACTGTATACACACCCATGCAAATATCACATATACACACGTTCCTTTACATATTCAATCACTCGTACCCATGTGCCGAAATACACAGGTAACTTCATGTATTTTATTTAAATTATTTGCTCTGGATTTACATTGAGCTCACTGGATTTTATCCTCCTTAGGTTTACCCATATGAATTACCTAGTTTTTTCATGAACTATATATATATATATATATATATATATATATATTTCGTTTTATTTTTTTGGAATGCTATCTGATGATCCGGCGTCCTTTAAAAGGGCTCTGGTGAAATAAATTATTATAATGGAACCTTAAAGTGGTCTGTTTTTTTTTAATATATATATATATATATATATAATATATATATATATATATATATATATATATATATATATATATATATATATATATATATATATATATATATATATATATATATATAAAACAGGAAACATTTTTAAATCATTATCCTGCATTTGTTGGATTCCCATATTTTCCCGTTTGATGGGACTTCATGAGATTTTTTATCCGAACTCCACTTCCTGTGTAAAATATCTAGAATGAAGAGACTATATTATACTGAAATTCTATTAATTCAAATTCATTAGCAAAGTATTCAAAGATGATGAACAAGGAAATCTATCTTGCTCTCGCCTTTCAATCCTTAAAAGACCCAAATAGAGGGGCCCAAATACTCTAAATTGTTTCAAATTAGTTCAAACGAGAACCATTAAATCTGAAACTAAATAAATCTTCTATGTTCTTAAGTTTTTTTTTTTTAGTTTCATCAGGAGATTATGGATTTTCATAATTAAGTGTGACTTGTAGGATCGTGAAGGTTTTGATCTTGACTGAGGCCGATGTAATATATAGGTAGGTAGGTAGATTATACTATAAAAGGACATGAAACGTCTGTTGAAAAAAGATATATACTTAATTTGGGAAAACAAATAGACATTTACGAAGGCAAGTTACCTTTAGCATAGGTCCAAAATAGTAAGACATCCATTAAGAACTGAACTCTATTCAATCGATCATTAATTATTGCTAGACGGCAGTTTATTAGCTAACACATAAACGCTAGCAAGTGCTTTATATCACACTTTTTTAATACTATTAATACTATGTTGTTATCAGAAATGACTTGTTAATGTTGATATCTCCAAAACGAAACTACAAAAAAGACATTTTAATCATCATTTTCTGCCTTCCATCAACTTGGCTGATGTTAACCTCCAAGAAAATGACTCATTGCACCTTCTGACGCTAACACTTTCCACTGACGAGAAGTGAAATATTTATATTGAAACAACTATGTCTGCTGCTGGGAACCTTGGTTCACTGTCGCGTGCGAAACAATTTTTCTCGTCAGAATCTATTTTCCACGTTTATAACCCTACAATTTGTCGATGCTTCGAATATTGCTGCCATATCTGGTCTGATGCTTCTGATATGTATTTAGAGATTTTTGATAAAATCCGAAGAAGAATCTTGAATGTTAGTGGTTTAGCCTGGCATCACGGCTTCAATCACTTCCCCACTGCCGCAGCTTAGTTTCCCTGTATCTTTTCTATAAATATTTTCGTGGTATTTGTAGTGATGAGCTTTCCTGTTTAGACTTCACATTGAGACTTTACATTGAGCTTTTCCTGTTTACACTTCACATTGAGACATTACATTGAGCTTTTACTGTTTAGACTTCACATTGAGACTTTACATTGAGCTTTTACAGTTTAGACTTTACATTGAGACTTTACATTGAGCTTTTCCTGTTTAGACTTCACATTGAGACTTTACATTGAGCTTTTCCTGTTTAGACTTTACATTGAGACTTTACATTGAACTTTTACTGTTTAGACTTCACATGAGTCTTTACATTGAGATTTTACTGTTTAGACTTCACATTGAGACTTTACATTGAGCTTTTACTGTTTAGACTTCACATGAGACTTTACATTGAGCTTTTACTGTTTAGACTTCACATGAGACTTTACATTGAGCTTTTACTGTTTAGACTTCACATGAGACTTTACATTGAGCTTTTACTGTTTAGACTTCACATTGAGCTTTTCCTGTTTAGACTTTACATTGAGACTTTACATGGAACTTTTACTGTTTAGACTTCACATGAGTCTTTACATTGAGCTTTTACTGTTTAGACTTCACATTGAGACTTTACATTGAGCTTCTCCTGTTTAGACTTCACATTGAGACTTTACATTGAGCTTTTACTGTTTAGACTTTACATTGAGACTTTACATTGAGCTTTTCCTGTTTAGACTTTACATTGAGACTTTACATTGAGCTTTTACAGTTTAGACTTCACATGAGACTTTACATTCAGCTTTTACTGTTTAGACTTCACATTGAGACTTTACATCGAGCTTTTACTGTTTAGACTTCACATGAGACTTTACATTGAGCTTTTACTGTTTAGACTTCACATGAGACTTTACATTGAGCTTTTCCTGTTTAGACTTTACATTGAGACTTTACATCAAGCTTTTACTGTTTAGACTTCACTTGAGACTTTACATTGAGCTTTTACTGTTTAGACTTCACATGAGACTTTACATTGAGCTTTTCCTGTTTAGACTTTACATTGAGACTTTACATTGAGCTTTTCCTGTTTAGACTTTACATTGAGACTTTATATTGAGCTTTTCCTGTTTAGACTTTACAAATTTAAGCGCAGTACTAGATTGAGAGCTAGGTTTCATGATTTTATTGTTGAAATTGATCGATGTAACCGTAAGTTCTATGCTAACAGTTTCTTCTCTTGAACTTCTTTCTGGTGGCCCATTTTTCCGGCTCCTTCCTTCCCTGTCAACTTTGATCTCCAAAAGTTTAAATGCAATATCAATCGTTAACTTCTCTCTTCTTAATTCCTGTTCATTCATAGTTCTACTTCCTTAATAATATTATTATTCTCATGATTTCATACTTAGTAACTCCTTGCATCTCAGTGGCCTTTTTGGGGGAGTGAAATGATTAAAAAATATTTACGGTCAACTATATTACATTTTCAATTCATTTCTCTCTTCTCCACCCTGGATCTGCGGATAGTGCAACTGTTAGCGAATGCAAAAGAGAAATCAGCGACTTGATTTCGAATTTCGGACGTGTTTGTTACTTTAATCTTAGCAAAAGTACCATTGGGAATATATGAATTGATCTATTCTCCCTCCAGCTATGGTTAAATGGTAGGGTTGAATGGTCTGGCATAACGTGGCAGGATAAAGAGAATTCTGTATAGCGATGAGCCAGAAACACAGCCTCTGGTGTCCCCAGGAGTTTATAGGTTACAAGCCTAGTGACGTGATGTGGCATGTACTTTAAGGGTGAAATAGTAGCCAGAGATCTCGAATTAGAAGTCATTGAGAACGCTATGAGAAACCACTCCACTATTGTTTCCATTTATACAGAAAAGACGTGGTAGAGAGCCATAATCGCCTCAACAGACATGGCTTACAAAACGTTTCTAGCTTTAATGTAATTGATCACAACATATCTGATTTTAATTTTGAATGTAGGTAAATGATTCAGAACGGAGTGTTTGTTTTTAATAATATCTTAATTTGATCGTTTGCCAATGTATGATGATTTTCTAAGAGAAGCTCTGATGCGGAAAAAAACCCGAAAGTATGTGGCACCCATTGAGGATCGAACTCACTTCTCAGTTGCAATGGTTCTATGGAGACACGTTTGATAGTCGTTACACCACATCGAGGTGCTAATGAAGTTGAAAATGAGGAGCACCCAATGAGGATCAGAACTCACTACTCGACTGTAATTGATCTAGCAAGACAAACCTGATGACCCTTACACCACGTCGAAGTACTCAATTGTATATAGAAGCAATATTCAATGCTTGAACGAAAGGTAGACTTATATTGTAAGATAGATTTTGGCGAGAAAATTGTTTAGAACGATACAGTGAACCGACTTTCCTCACAGCAGACATTTTTCTTTCTTTTTATATGCCGTGTCTTTTCAGGACGTAGGCGATCATGGCTCTCCACTTCTCCCTACCCCTTGTAGCGCTCAATAAATTTCATGCCTCTGTCAACTCCTCAGACCACGTTCTGCCATCCACTTCCGCCAGGTATGTCATGCGTTGCTTTCCCTTGTCTCTTTTTCCCTCTATTCGACCCGTGAGTATCAGATTCTCCAAGCCCTCCGTTCTCATTACGTGTTCCGGAAATTTCATCTGCCTCTTCCTTATGTTTAAGATAAGCTTCCTCTTTATTTGCATCCTCCCCCAAGACTTCATGGTTTCTCACACGCTCGGTCCATGATATCCTTAGTATCCCTTCTGTAGAACCACATGGAGGCTGCCTCGATTTGTTCTCCATTTTTGCGGAGACCGTCCAACATTCGCTGTCGTATAGGAGGACAGATGTCATGTACCAACCAGCTCAGTACTCTTTTCTTTGTCTCCAAAGAAATCCTCCTGTCTCGAAGTTCTCTGCCCAGCTTTTGGAATGCATCCATGGCCATCTCAATCCGTCTTCGAATCTCAGCGTCGCACCTACCGTCCCCCGTCAAAACACTTCCCAGATATATAAACTTCCGCACATGCTTGATTCTAGTGTCCCTGACCTGCAAATCGCATTTCGGGCTCATCCTTTGACTGGTTACCATGCATTCTGTCTTCTTGTAGTTTATAGTTAGTCCTTTCTTCTCGCTCTCCCTCATTACATTCTGTAGAAAGTGTTGTAGTTTCTTTTCCGTGTTTGCTATCTCATCTGCGTATCTTGTTGGTAAGATCTTGGCTGCCAATGATGAATCGCGGTAGGATCTCCGATTCTCACAGCAAACCTAGCAATTGTTTTAATGCAAACTTTCCTCTTCATGTCAGAGGAAAACGTTAGCACAAGATGGTGCACTGTTTTTCTCCTGAAGTTTACTTAGCATCAGTCATGCTGATAGAAGTTAAAAGGTTCTTTAAGACAATTACAAACGCACACGCATATATATATATATATTAAAGACAGTTTTATGTTTAACGTCGTTATTTACAGAACAAATATGCAAGCAAATGAATGTTTACATTAAAATTAATCATTTGTTTACATTCTGAACGCTTGAGCAGTTATGTTCATGTGCTTGTTATTCGCTCATTTGTTTACATTCGATACGCCAGAGAAGATGAATGAGATTCATGGAAGATTGAAGTTTATAAGCAGTAAATTTGACCTTGTCTACCGTAAGGTTCTTTTGTGGCCGAGACGGTTAAGGTCAGCGTATATGACGGTTCCGTATAGGATGCAGGTTCGAATCCTGTCAAAGAACGAATATTTTCTATGAAAATTTTCGGACATTCAGGCCGGTAATGTTATTTAATACTGTTTATCATAAACAGACATTTGCTTAAATAATTGTATCTATAAATAACAACGTTAAACATAAAAATGTCTTTAATAAATAAATTGTCGGACCTTGTCCATTTCTTAATATATATATATGAAGACAAAAGGAAAACTTATCTTAGCTGACGCGTTTCAGCCTCTGATGGACTTTATCAAGTCAAAGACAAGGAATTCATTTTGTAACAAGTATTTTTATACAAGAGCACAAACAAACGCTCATAAATATTCATCAGATTAGCCGAAAATTCAGGCAAGCTATGGAGGACGCGAAGGGACACGATTCAATATCTAATAAATTAAAGTGAGCAAGTGAATTTCTTGGATTTTATATGCAAATTAGTCATTAATTTATTTTAGTGTGTGACTAATTTATATGTTATATATTTTAAATAATATGAGGTCATGAATTTCACCGTTCTTTTAATTTTGTAACAATTTTATAGTCATGTATGATGGCTTTGAAAAGTAGGAATTCTTTCAGCAATAGAGATTTTGGAAAAAATTCGAGGCGCAGATTCATATTTTGATAAGCTTAGATAGCGGGACTCTCGAGAATTTACCTTATAAATAAGTTACTTTGTCTTTTAATGGGTATGGTATTCACTAGATCGAAGTTATGGTTGAATTTATTTCTATGTATAACTAATGCATTTGATAAATTGTTGTGTATAAGATCCCTTTCGTTTTCATAGATATGTTTTTTTTTTAATTTCTTCATTCTTCTGCAATGTATTGTGGGAAGCAGTTGTGACGGTTATAAATATCTGCTTATGAATTATTATTGTTACTAGTATTTGGGGTTCTTATCATATCCATAATAGGTTTGGATATCGTTTTAATTATGTTGTTGCTGTTTACATTGGATAAGTTGTTTTAGATAGTGGATGTTATGGAGTCAGTAGATAGTACTATATATATATGTTTTTATCTAGCTGTTAATAATGTTGTTATCTTTTTTCTTTTTTCTTTTTTTGGCGGTCGTATATTTTGGGTGCCTTTCTCTATTTTCTATTGTGCATAAAATAATAAGAATATATTTAAGTTTTTGAAAGTGTTTTCTACGTAGTATTGGGTGCTGCAAATCCTTATTGCTCTTAAACAGAATCCTGTAATTATTCCTGATTTGATCTTGTTACAGTGGTGGGAATCAAATTTATTGGTAGCTTTTCTGTAAACTTTAAACTGAAGTTCGTCACTATTTCTATGGAGCATGATATCTAGGAAAGGTAAAGTTTTGTTATTTAAAGGTAAAGTCTATTGCGGGTTTCACGTTATTTACTTTCTGACAAGATTGGGCAAAATTGTTTTGTGTATATAATAATAGAGAATCATCTATGTATCTGAAAGAACTGTATGTAAAATATTTTTGAAACGACCATTTTCCAGAAATTCCCAAAAGAGTTAAGCAAAAACGCCACTAAGATGAAACCCCATCGGTAAACCAAATTCTGGTTTATGAAAATTGTTAAAAATGGTGGAAAAGCATTGCCTGGTGATTACAGGGCACATTTTTTTTTATATTATGTCCAGGAATTGATTTTATTTTTGTTTTAGTTTAGTGTGTTTTTAGTAAATTTAGACATTTCTTTACAGGGACATTTGTGTATAAAGATTTTATATCTGTATTAGTCATATATTCGCTTTGATAGACATTTTAATTTATTTAAAAGTTCACCAGTGTCGAATATATATATATATATATATATATATATATTGAAAAGAAGAGAAGAGAGGTGACGCAAACGTTTTTGGTTGTAATGTGGATTTATTTAGAAAAAAAATTACATCCCAAAAAGTTTGCGGCACCTCTCTTCTCTTCTTTTTAATATACACACTTTTCTCTCGTTGGAACCACTACAACCTCTTTCTTTTATATATATATATATATATATATATATATATATATATATATATATATATATTGTGATGGGATTCAAGGGGTTCGCAAATGATGTTCCTGAGACCCTTTCACAAGAATTGCACAATTTAGCAACAATGATGTTTAAATTCCGTTGGTCTTGATATGTAGCGACAAAAATTAGCGATGGAAAAAATAACTAAATGAGAGAGAGCAATAAATATGGTATGTCAAAGAATGAAACCTTGCCTAAAAATTTGAATCCGAACACTTTACTTATACCTATATATATATATATATATATATATATATATGTGTGTGTGTGTGTGTGTGTGTGTGCGTGTGTCTGTGCGTGTGTGCGTGTGTATAGGAATTATAAATTTTGTCTTATATTTTGGTACAGGTTTGGGTGTATCTATGAGGAAGTGTTCGTGTGATCCGATTTAAACCAATCCGTATGTTTCATTTCCATTCTCGAATCCTGATTGGTTCATACCAATCTTCTGAAAGCTGAACACAAGAAAAACAAAGGCGAAAGCTTCTAAAATTTAAGTATGATAATAATAACAATAATAATGAGAAATATATAAATGTCTTAAAAAAAAAAACAAGAACAAAAATCTCTTAGAGCCAATTACTAAACTTTCGCTATAGAATCCTGCGAAACTTTTCTCGTCTAATCTTGTTTCGAAGGAGAGGGCGGTAGTGATGTGGAAAATGTAAGCCAAACAAGACAAAGCAACGAGACACATTCGCCTACGTATGAAAATATAAAACACTTCAGCCAATAGTAAAACAACGAAATAACAACATTAGGGAAAGAAAGAAACCTGAAGAATTGATATTATGATTTTAAAAAAATATAGAGAAACATCTGCAAAACATGAAAATAAGATAAAATAAAATCCCTTTTTTTATTTAAAAACAAAAAAGTTGAAATAAAAGCAAATATTCACCTTGCTTTTCGACTTTTTTTTGCTACGCACATATAAAACGTGAAATTTTGATAAGCCAGTGAAAACAGTGCCTGTCGGTTGCGAAAAACACTAAAACAGCATTCAATATGTACCCCCCCCTCCACCAAATTTGTTTGGTTAAATTCCTAAGGCCTAAAGATTGGCAAAATCCATTGATTAGACTGTGTAGGGCTTCTTAACAAGAGCTGGAGTTTTTCCGCGTTAACTGAGTGTTGGGGAAGGGCAGACCAAGGCGGCGGTGGGATATACGAGAAAACAGCGCTGTTATTTCATTGGATATGAATAGGCAAAGAGATAAGGTAATCTTGTATCGTGTGCATTTTTGGTTGGAGTAGTCGGGGCCGGTGTGTATGAATCGAATTTACGGGTGGGCGACGGAGACGGAGAAGACGCAGAGCTGCGTGAGTCTGAGAAAACATTGCCTAGATAGAATAAGCCGAAGTAAGCAGTAGGACAAAGTGAAATCAAAAGACAGTGAACGAATGAGACGAAAAAGGAAGCAACACAACAGGAAAGAAATGGAGGGAAATTCGTCAACACACACACACACACGCGCACATATATATGTGTGTGTGTGTGTGTGTATATGTGTGCGTTTGTGTGTGTGTGGGCGTAAAATAAATGTTAAAAAAAATTAGTTAAAATAAAAACAAAGCATACTCACCCAACTCGATCTCAAAACCTGTCAGTCCAGAAGCAAGGGGGGTGGGGGTCTTGTAGTATAAGTAAAGAGTTTGTATCCATCGCCGACTTGCTAGGCCTGGCAGGATGCTTAGAGCACCAGGTATACCCCAGCGGTTATCCATCTGCAGACTGAACAAACTCAACATTGTCTAACTTCACATTGGCACGTAAACACAAAACATAGAAGAAATATTAGGGTTTTCGAAAAGTAATTACGTTTGTTTTTTTTTTGTTGTTTTTTGTTTTTTTGTTTTTTTGTTTTTTTGGGGGGGGGTGATGCATATGAAAAACAAATGTGAGTTAAATTTATTTAAATATTATTTATAAAAAAAACGACCGCAGCCCAACAGGAAGAGAAAACAAATTAACGATGCCCGGATTCACCCCAAACAAGGCAATAATGCCACAACGAAGCAAGGTGTTACTGGGAGTGAAAGAGAATGAGACAGTGAGGAGGCAGGGCAAGAAAAGAATAGGTTTAGAAAAAACAGGATGGCATTTTAATGTTCTTATTGTAGGTAGAAGAGAAGTAAGAAACCGGAAGTGAGTTCTGCGGGCGGGAAAAGAAAATTTTAAAATAGAACTGACGGTTACAACAGGCCAATTCAAGAGTAAAACTTGGTCTAGTTGCTAATCTAGTAGCACATATGAATACATACAATCGAGGTACCAAGGATGAGATCTCATTAGGATAACTGCCATGAAAATATTCATATAAAAGAAAGAATCTAGAGATATGTAGCAAGAGCACCAAACGAGTTATGGCAGCAATATTCAATGCATGGACGAATGGTAGATTTATACATGTGCCAGATGGGTTTTGACGGGAATAATTGTCTGGCACGACACAGTGAACTTTATTAGCAACAGACCTAACAATTGATTCAATATAATCACTCCAGTTCATGTCAAGGGAAAACGTGAGACGAAGAAGAAAAATTGAGTCAGTCTTCTGGCCGTTAGCATCAGTCATACTAATGGAAGGCAAAAAATGGTTATCTATGATAAAATATAACAGTGTCGTTTTGGAAGTATAAATACTTACAAATCCTTTTTGGAAATCATTTTCGGAAGCACCTACCAGTTTTACTTCTTTGGAACTATTAAGAAAGGTGTAAATATTTGTGTCGTGAGAATAATCATCTAGAAGGTAAATGATAACATCGGGGAGGTCATTGATGAAGATAAGAAACGACGTAGGTCCTAGGATAGAGCCCAAATAAACCTTCGTCTTAATGTGAAATGATCTAGAAGCGTGGGCGTTCAACATGATCTTCATTATACGATTTAGTAATAATGATTGAATTGATTCTATTTATATATGCTATACCTCTTAAGTTGACCATTTTTAACTCTAAATGTAGTATACCTTACAATTATATTTTTATCATATATATATAAAGACATTTTTATGTTTACACATTGTTTTTTAGAGATACATATATTTAAGTAAATACCCTGTTTACAATAAACAGTATTAACAACATTTACCGGCCTAAATGTCCGAGAAATTGCCATAGAAAATAGGCGTCCTCCAACAGGAATCGAACTTGTATCCTATAAGGAACCGTCATATAGCCTGACGTGCTTTTACCGATTTCGCCACAGAGGAACGTTTCGGTTAGCAAGGTCGATTTTACTGTTTTTAAACTACAATTTTCCATGATTTTTTCACGTACATTTATATCTGCTCGATGCGTATCCAAATGTAAACAAATGACGTCACACATTATGAAATGGACAAAGTTCGACAATTATTTTAAGACTTTTATATATATATATATATATATATATATATATATATATATATATATATATAAATTTGAAAGTCTAAGAATTTAATTTGATGTTTGTTAGTGATTCAATTTTTTTTTAATTTTGGAGATTTTCTATGAAATAGTCGATGAGAAAAAATATTCATACAAAGTACATTAAAAGAATAAAATTTTATTTTAAAATATAAGTTTACTTCGAGTAATCTTTTTTATTTTTTAAAATTTTTTATTATTGATTATTAAGTTGACATCTCTATCCGTTTGAATTTTGTTCTTGAATTTAACTCGTGACTATTTTTAGCGGGGTAATCTCTTTTACTTAAAGTTTAGTTAAGTTAATATGGAGTAATAAATTTATATCAAACATTATAATCTTTATGAACCCCCAAAATAACACTCTCAAAGTAAAACAAAATAACAGCGCCTTTTTCGAGCCTGTTCTTTCAAAAGAAAATTAGTGACACCTTCTCTCATAACTTCCTTCTCTCTTTTTCTTTTTATGTTTTTTTTTATCCTCTACCCCTTCTATATCAATATATAACTTCCGTTAAGTTAACCGTTTAAATGTGTCAATCTCTGGACCTCCTTAATTAATTTTAAGTATGAAAGAATAGAAATATTAAATTACATCTAACTCACTCCCACTTCCTCACTTCGTTAATTTACATATGCTTAATACGGCCCGTCAAAAATGTGTAAACTTCTTTTCATTTTTCGTTTCAACCTTTTGACGTAAAGTCCGATGATCCGCAGTCCTTTAAAAGGGCTGTGGTGAAATAATTTATTACATGGAACCTTAAAGTGGTCTGTTTTTATATAAATTAGGACCAAAATTTAATGTTGTTTCCTAAATAAAACCATTTACTGTCAATATATATTGCTAATAATTTTACTATAAATAGTTTTTTTTAGTGATTTCATTATAAATATATATTGTTGCTATTTTTTTTATACAAAAATGTATTTCTAGTATTTTTGCTATAAAAATGTATTTTTCTACTTTCAGGGTGTTTTGTTTTTGTCTGTGGGTTCGCTATTTTCCCATAACTGGGACCCTAACAGGTTCTACCACCACGCATTAGGGTGGACATGAGAGCGACAACAATTAAGAGGTGGTTTCACGTTCCTCCAAACCGACAATCTCGCGATCAGAGAGCTTGCTGTCGGATGATCTCTTTTATGGAGTCTAAGAGAGTGTAGTTGACACTCATAGGATATATTGGAAGAACAACAGAAAGCAGCGAGTAAGCTACCTAACTATCTTGTGTAAATGTTTGTCAGAACAGGGATTCGGAGACATAGCAAAAAGACAACAATTACAAATGGCTACTAAGCACAACGAGATACGGCAAATAGAAGAAACAGAAAAGAGTGTAGAAACTGCCTATAGTGATAATTGCTCCTAATGTTCCTGAATAATCTTGTCAGATATGTCTGACACCAAACTCGTCCAGAAATATCTAAACTGTCGGCTGAAGACAACCGCTTTCTAAGATCGAGGGTTAAAAATGGCTTCGAGCGCAGGTCCCAGCGAGGAACATCTTTTTTTGATCATCTTATTTTGATCTTGCCAATGTGACCTCCATCTTCTGGCTTTCTCCTTCTATATTTTGGATAGGAGTCATTCCTTTGTTCACATTTAAATTTAATTTAAATCAAAGAAGAAAAAAAATTCAGTGGTGGGGTTGTGCTCCTGGAGTCCCTCTTTGATCAAAATAATCTTGTCGATGTGACCTTCATCTTCTGGGTTTCACCTTCTGACGGATTCCAAAAGTGATTCCAGTCTAATAAAAAAAGATGAGGTATGGGTCAACGATGGTTCTCATGATGCAAGAGTTTACACATATTTCTTCAGGCATTTTTCAGCCGTTTTTGCCTGTAAAGGATCGCCATGAACAAACGTAATCTCGAACCAACAACAGACTGGCCTTGAAACCTTAATAACCGGCTAAATAATGCATTTCAATATTATCCAATGATCTTGCCGATCTGATCCCCATCTTCTGGCTTTCTTCTGTATCTTGGATAGGAGTCATTCTTTTCTTCAAATTTAAATTTAATTGAAATCAAAGAGAAAAAAAATTAGTGGGAGGTTTGTGCAAAAACAGCTTGATCTGATCCCTTTCTTATGTATTTGATGCAATACTTGATTGAATGAATTGATCAACAGTTTTCAACATTGATATGACAGTTGTTGTCTGTCACAGCAAATGTGTATTGTAAGGCACTACCCACTGATTGGTGATTTCTTGCTCAACTTCCCGCCCATATTATCTTATTTTGATTTTGCTTATGCGACCTCCATCTTCTGGGTTTCTCTTTCTATATTTTGGATAGAAGTCATTCCTTTGTTCACATTTAAATTTAATTTAAAACAAAGAGAAAAAAATTCAGTGGTGGGGTTGTGCTCCTGGAGTTCCCCTTTGATCAAAATAGTCTTGTCGATGTGACCTTCATCTTCTGGATTTCTCCTTTTGCATTTTAGATACGAGTCATTCCTTTGTTCAAATTTAAATTTAATTTAAATCAAAGGGAAAAATTTTCAGTGAGAGTTTTGAGCAAAATGAAATATCCCTATCCAAGTACCCTAGTAGTAATTCCCTAGTTCAAATTTTAATTTAATTTATATCAAAGGGGAAAAAATTTCAGTGTGGGGGTGGGCGTGAGGACTCCCTTTGATCAAAATGCAATATACTTATCCAAGTAACCTAGGTAATGTAATTTCCGAATATATGGCTATATGTGTCTATCTCCGAAACCCTAGGAGGAATTTGATAACAGACAGACAGACAGAGACTATAACTTTATATATATATATAGGTTATTATTATTATTATATACAAAGTAACATCTACACTGGTAGTTGAGATAGATGTACATTATGCACTGGAGTCTGCATTCGATGATTAAGCCTGAACACATGTCAAGATCTTAACACCTGATTTTCAAGGCACCAAGAAGGCCCTATCAAAATGGCCGCACAAAATAAATACGCTCTAATACCTGTTAGATTAAGGTAAGCTTATTAAATATCTTCAGTTTTGTTCAAATCCTCGGTGACAAATATATGGCAATACTGTATATCAGAATAAGTGATATGCTGAAGATATCACTTATATGACCATAGCGGTATATAGCTACTACCATTGAATATATATATATATATGTGTGTGTGTGTGTATGTGTGTGTGTGTGTGTAATACGTTATTACAAAACTCGATGCCGCTATCTTTATGTAGCGGATTATGCATTGAAAATTAGACAAGAAATCAAAAAAGCGCCCGCTGATGAATACGTTGAAGACGTTTTATCTGTAATTCGATGGAAACAAACAAGCAAAGTAGAAATGCTTTGTCAGCGTAAAACAAGTCGCTGTATCATTCGCTGTCGACTTAGAGATTGGTGTGCTTCTCGCGTAGCGTTTATCTTATTAGGAGGAGATTTGCCTCACTAATTCGCATTACTTTTCTGACACACTCATACAAATTACAAGTAAGCAAAAGAGAATATCGCCCCACAAAAAAAAAACACAAAAAACACACACACACACACGAATAATGGCTAAATACCAAATAAGAGTTTTTATGCTTGCATTGCCACAGGTCTGTTTTCTTTCTAAAGAATATTAAACTGTTGTTGTTATTTACAAAACATAGCTTAGTTTCGCACAAGAATAAAAGTATTAGAAGCTGCAAAAGATGGAACCAGACTTGGTTACTAACCTATTTTCTGCAATTATTATTATTATTATTATTATTATTATTATTATTTCCTTGATTTTCTGGTATATTCACATTCCCTTACGGGTCCCAGGCAAAAACCTAAGGTCAGAAATAACTTCATGACATAAAATTTTCCAATGATCAATTTTTGTAATACACAAAGACAAAAAAACTAAGATCACACACATTTTACGTAGTAAAAGCTTTTCGTAATATGTGACCTGTTCTTGTGAGTCCATTTTGTGTATTTCTTTAAGGCATGGGCTACCAGGAATTCCTTCAGTGAGTCTATCGGTACCTTTTTCCAATCAATCCGAGGGCTCCAACTACGACTGGAATGACTGATGTTCTCATGTTCCACATTTTTTAGATTTCCACTTCAAGATCCTTTTATTTTGATAGTTTTTTGAAAATCTTCATAGATGCATTACAGTCTACAGGGACTGCCATATTAGTAAGAAAGCACATTCTGTTCTTGTGGTCTTTGATCACGATGCCTCGGCGATTAGCTTTGATAGTTCTATATATGTGTATTGTAATGTCCCATAAAATGATTATTATTATTATTATTAATAATAATAATAATAATAATAATATTTTATTTTCACCCATTTGAAATTCTTTTTTGAATTTGTTGGCTTCTCTAATTATTGAATAAAGTTGTTTTTTTTTCATGTTCTTTGACACAGATCATCATACAATCGTTTGTAGATTCCAGGTATCTTTCAAAACTGATTGTTTTGGGTTTGTAAGACAGTTCTAGTTGAACTAATCCTCTGCCTCCTTTGGAACTTGACACATACAGACGATATACATCAGCCTTACGATGATACATCCGGTGGCAAGTAAGAAACTTACCCGTTTTACATCAATTCGCTTAATGCCAGATATTGTACAATTAAGGATGCTGAAACTGTATTGCGTCACAGTGACAGCCAAAATTTTTATGGTTAATATTCTGTTTTGTGAATTCAACTCTGTGTTTAACACCAGAGGCACACGCCTGGAGAATTCTTTTCTTACTTTCTCCTTCATTTGGTTATCCTGTATTTCATCTTTTCGTTGACTTCTAAGTATTTATAAGCTTCTTGTTCCAGTTCGCTCATCTTTGTGACAAAATTTAGATTTATTTAGATCTATTGAGTATGTTTCTGTATTTCTGCCTTTTTTGGATGTTACTTTTGCACATTTATCTAATCCGAAGCCCATACCGATATAATCACTGTAACATTTTACAATATTGAGGATACCCAATAACTCATTGTCGTCTTTGGCAAAGCGTTTGATATCATCCATATAGTCTAGGTGATTAAACACTTTCTTTTTTACTTTGTATCCATAGTTCATGCGAAAGGAAGATTAAGAACAGAGAGAACAGAAGAGGCCACAAGACTTAAGAATCCAACAGTGTGGCCCACTATCAATGGCTTTACGGCAATCAATCCCGTTGTGCTGAAATTTCTAACTATTTTGCTGCAATTTTCCAGGATCATTTTATTTATTAGTAGTTGGTCTTTGCAACTATATGAACCTCTCCGATATCTCTTCTATTCCAGAAGAATGTTGGTTTCATCGAGAAGAGAGTAAGTACAGTTCGTCAGGACAGACGTGATCAATTTTTTTATATGGTGAGCAAACATGTTATTGGACTATAATTGTTTGGATCATTGTTTCACTCGTTTTTGTTAGGAGACATGTAATACCTTCAATGATATATTCTGGAATCTCATTGGGCTTAATAAAGTTCGTGCAAGTCTTTTAGCAATTGACGACAGATGATAGACCCGAAAGTTGGGTACCCTGTCATTTCCTGAGGATTTCTGAGATTTTTTTAGAGTTTGTCTAACATTATTTTTGGTTATATTTTTACCTTCTTGTACAGGTTTATCCATCATTCTTTCTTGTTCTCTTTTGATCCAATCTGTATTGGAATTATAATCTTTTGGATTGTTTCAAATCTTCTAAAATGTTTGCACTTCTTCAATAGATGGTGGCTTTTTGACTTCTATAACAGGTTTTCCAATTTACCTGTAAAACTTTTTAAGGTCAGTTTGGTATATCTTATTTTGTCGGTAGAAGCATCAACCCGTTTCATGAGGACTTATTCTCTGTGCCTTTAATTACAGTTTATGTTTAAGTATTTCCTTCATTTGTGGAATTTCATTTACTGCTTTAATTTTATATTTTTGCTTGATCTTGCTTTTCCCTGTTGAAACATTTGAATGTCTTGAAATTTAGTATCGATAACTGATCTCCACAATTTCTCTCTTTAATTTTGAATTCCAAGTGGGCTCTTTTTGTCTACTGTTTAATCTTTTATTTATCTTGATATAAAGTTTTTCAGTAGCAGCCAAAGATGTTTCAGGCATTACATTATTTACTTCTGTGTTGTTTTCCTGTAGTCTGTCCGTAAACAATGTGTGAAGTACAACGTTATATGTTTGCACGATATGTTTATTGGACTTTGTCATATATATTTTGGCAGTCGGTTTCTCTTTGGCATTTGTGTGCGTGTTACTTTGCTGATTATTTGAATCATGTGGTTTTTCACTTCGGTGATTTCAATTCGGCTCTAATATTTGATTCAGTAACGGCATCTGAATGAGTCCAATTGTTTGTGTCGCAACTAGATTTTTCCGTTTTATTTCCAGGCAGATAATTATTTCGTATCTGAATTATTTCAGTTTGTATCTCATCTTCTGTCATATTATCTATTTCCACTCTTGCCTCATTTTTGTTTGGATTATGTTTGATTGTACTTCGTCTTATATTTTGTTTTATCTTATCCATTTTGCATTTTAGAGCCTTTTATTTCACATGATGTCCCTACGGACAATGGCAAGCATATTTGGATCGAGATAGCGTCTTATTTTAGTTCCAACAATATCTCTATCTATAAAAGGCAGGATGTGTGTGTGTGTGTGTGTGTGTGTGTGTGTGTGTAACGAATGCACGGCCGCAATTTTCAACGGATTTGCACCAAAATTTACATGCACATGCTCCAAGTTAGCAAGAAGGCCAAAACCGACTTTGCATTTTCCATCTCCCATCGATAGTGGAAATAATCGATTTTTTTCATGCTTCTACGGCAGTTTTCATGTAGTTTGCGGTCATTTTCTACTGGCCAGAGTGAGAGCCTATAGCTGGCTGCTACGAATAGGCAGGAAGATTCTATTGGCCAGCGTGAGAGCCAACAGCTGACTGACACGAATGTTAACTAGCATGCTATCATGAAAAAAGAAAATCGATAGCTGCATTCGTCACAAGTGGGAAAAGTTTAAATCTGCATGGCACTTTACTCCAATTGTCTCATTCGCTTACTTAAACTCAACGTTGATTCTGATTCCGCAGAACTGGGTTGAGTGGGAAAAAGTATTTGTTGTTAACATTCTTTTTTCATTCGGTTTTTCCAGTTACGAGTCCTTTTTTAAAGCTGATTGTTTTGTGTTCATTTTATTTAGTTCTTTTTTCATAACAGATTTAATGTTTAGTATAGAGCTTAGAAAAAATTCGCAGTGTAAGATAGGCAAGAAGTAAGGCATGTAGCAACATCAGCACGGCAAAGGGCATTCCTTTAAAGGCAACGAAGGACAAAAATATTTTAAGTCAAGTGATAGCGATTGCTGTGTGAGTCGTACGATTTTTGAATCAAGCATGAGCAACGCCGGGCCATGCTGCTAGTCTCTCCATATTTGGTGTACCTGACCGGTGATGTTCTTTTGTGGATTTTCGTGTACAGTGAAAAAAGATGCGTTGAATCGATTATACTCTTCATGATACTATTTTGTTCGCCTTCTGTTTCGTTTATTATTATTATTATTATTTGCAGGGCCGGTGCAAGGGTCGTCTCGTGCCCTCCAAAATTTATGATACACACCCGAATACATGATACAGGACCCCCCACCACTCTACTACGTATCAATTGTCATAAAGTTGTAATCATATAAAATACAAATTTTATTATAACCTAATTATGTACAATAATGGATCATATGCATTATAGGTGAACAATTCAACTAGAAAAATTGAAAAAGCAGTAAAGCCACAAAGACGAAAAGGGTTACGGGATGCAGTTACATCTAGTAAGCTCAACTGTATGCTTGCCTTCTATGTGTCAGGTGAATGTTAGATTTTCCATACGTTCTTACTTTATTTTTTTCATAATATTCACTCATTATTTATTTTCGTCAAATGCTGTCGTTTGCAAAAACGAAGAGACAGAATATTGGACATTTTCTTCCCCAAAAATTTATTGGTCATTTTCTTCACAAAACAATGAGCAATCATCATCTCAATGAAATTTATTTACATGAACTTATCTTCTCCGACGAACTCAGTGCACTTCCTCCGCACGCGCGTAAATCTGTTTTTTTTTTTTCTTTTGATGATTACGTCATGATTCTTTCAGTTTTCAATTATTTAAACGAGAAATAACGTTATTTTGTGTATCAGATAAAATACCCTGTGCTTTTAAATTTTTATCGATTGAGTAATTCATTTGTGTGTTTTTTTTTTTACGACATATCAACCTTTGTGGCTTATTTAAAGCCGAAACATACTTTGGATTATAAAAATACGTCTTTTTTTTTTTTTTTTTTTTTGCTAGTAAATATTGCAGTAACAATTCTTTTTTCTTTTTTTTTTTTTCTAATAACCGATCTTTCCAACTAAAACAAACTCCTAATATTTAACCCAGAGCCGAGACAGTAGATGGATTTATACATAGGAATGTACTTGGTCTAGACACTTTCCATGGAAACAGCGAGAGGGATTGTAGGGTGAAAAATAATTCGTCATCTAAAAGAACGCGAAGACGCTTTTGGACTCTATCGTGACTGGAAAGTGAAAAGCAGCAGTACTCCACTCTCGGCGTGATTGCTCCAATATGAAGACCTGGGAACTTTATCCATTACAACAAGCAGTTAATACTGCTCAACAGATTCTACTCCTTTAATGTACCCTGCTGTTATAAGACGTTGATAATGGTCACTCTCCACAACTTTCTCTGCTTCGTAGCTTTAAGTAATGTTCAACTGCTAACTATACCTCTTAGTCTCTTTTCTGCTTTCCATTTCTATAATTTTTCCTTCTGTTCAACATGACTTCAATGCCATGTGAGTGTCAAATTCTCCAAGACCCCTTTCCCCATTGCGTATCCTAGAAATTTCTCTTTCTGATTCTAAGCATAACTATTCTTTAAGAATCCAATTTCTTCGATGCTCACATGTTCCATCCACGGTATTGTCAACATTATTCTGTAGAATGACATCTGTATCTGTTTATATTTCTGAGATGAGATATTATATAAAATATTTACATTGTTCGACTTTCATACTCATCTTTGTTGCCATATTCATCACAGCGTTTCGGCCATTGTACGCTCCGACCTTAAATATTAAATATTTGCATCTATAAAAATAACGTATGAACCGGATAATATATTAATATATATTGTTTATTTTAAACAGTATATTTATTTTCAGGGGAGCGTCTATCCTCTAAAACTAAAGGTTAAAATGATAAAAATCCATTGGATTAATAAATTTTAAAAAATCCATTATTTTTTTAGAAATTGCTTTATTTATGTTTCGGATATGAACTTTCTGGGATCTAGAATGAGAAGGATTCTGCCCAAAGGCAGTATTCGGCCTTGCTTGATCGGCAACGTCCTACTTGGCCGAGTCGGTTAAAGGCACATAAGATTTATGGATGATTTCTCTTGCAAAGTGGGACACAGGTTCGGATCCTACTGGAGTGTGTATCTTACTCTATAATAGGATTTCTAGAATATTCAGGCTCGAAGACGAAAATAAATCTACTGTGTAAAATAAACGGATCATCTACTCAAATATGGGTATCCACTAAAAATGGCGTGTGCTTGTGTGCGTTTGTGTGCGTATATATTGTTGCAGCAATAAAAAACGTATTTATGAACATATGACAAATCTTCAGTACCTGTCTATGTTTCTGAGGTGAGGTATTATGTACACTATTTACATTGTTCGGACTATGCCATATTTATCACAACGTTTCGGCCCTTGCACGCTCCGGTCTTCTTCAGGTGGCTGGAATGTCGGACTGAACCCTTTATTTCGCTCACTGGGGTGGACTGTTCTAGTTCCACGTACCATGTCTAATGGATGTCAGTTATCAGTTATCTCCCCTCTCCAAGTTCTCCACCGCCTTAACCAGGTATTGAACTCACACTCTTTGGGTTCTGTAACTGGATCTAACTAACGCCTTTATCCACTGTGCCATGTGTCCTTAAGTGTGAATTCAATAGCTGTTTAGAACTTGGACAGGGAAATTGACAGGAGATAACGGATAAATGACATCCATTGGACATGGCATGTGGAACTAGAACAGTTTACCGAGCGAAATAAAGGGTTCAGTTCGACATTCCAACCAACTGAAGAATAGTATCTAATTGCTTCAAATCCCCTCTTCATCTGATATCAAAGAGGGCCGATATTGCTCTATATGTGAAAAACATTCATAGCCATATAGAAAGTTTGAGTTGACGTAGTAGATCAGCCCGCTTTTCTTTGTTTCTATTCTTCTTTCTTGGCATGTCTAGGTTTTAAAAGACATCTTTCGTCATTTCAGTACACCTCCGTCTTTCTTTCACATCCCAGATCGAACCAGATTTCTGTTGCCGGAAGTCTTCCCTTTATCTCTTACGAAATTGTCCAGCATTCACTACCTTATAGTAAGATGTATGTATGTGTATGTATAGCTGACCACTTGTATTCGAGGATACCTGTCTACTATTGCAAACCCTTGTTCAGGCGCATTTCGTGTTTATTCAACACTCACAGTGCCCACCTGTGGTTTATACTGCAACTAGTTTCTGGGAAAGAGCATGTTATCTAGTGTGATCAACAATTTGAACAAGGCCAGCACGCTCAAGCCCTCGGCCACGATGACTTGTGGCTTCGTGCTATCACAGCTATCGACGGCACTCAAGTGTTCTGTCTACCCAACTTCACTCGCAAGGTTTGGGTCAACGAGTTTTCAGGCACTTTCCAAAGGTGCCGCATACTGGGATCGACCCCTCCAGTCCGATAACATCAGGAAGTCTCCTTCCTGACATGGTGAGATTCGAACCTGGATCTCCTGGTCAGAATGCGAAAGTTCTAACCACTCGGCCACGTGCCAAAGTAAGATGCATGTTACATAGAAGTTCGACACATTTTTTTTTTTATTTCTAACGAAATTTTCCGGTTTTAAATAATTTTTAGGTTTTTGGTTTAATTTCCCTTTAGCACGATTTAATTTCCCTTTGCCACGATTTAATTTCCCCTCTGTACCACAGAAATAAACCTTAGCTACTCAAGATGACACTGTGTCAATGGCAGGCACAGAATGACAATTACGTCATCTCCTCCTAGGCAAGGTACTAAGAAAAGCGAGAAGAAAGGACTAACTATGAATTGTAAGTATGCAGAAGCAAGGGAAAAAAGCCAAGATTGATTGATTTGTTTGTTTAACAGCAAATCAACACCTTATGGATCATTTAAAGCCGAAATTTAATTTTCTTGAGAGATTTGAAGTAATAAAAATATGATATATGTTATTCTGTTTTCACAATTTTATACATGGTAGATGATACTCAGCTTTTGTACATATACATGTTTGTGTGGACACAATTATTAGGCCTTATGATATGTGCCTTTTATGTTGTAGCTGTGTAAGAGTTATATTTTGGAATACAGTTTGATTTAAGAAATTGTAGGATATTATACGGATTAATGTCATGAACGTTAATTTATATTGGTTGGTCAATTGCGTTTCGCAGTATATCAACGTCTACGGGCTGTTTAATGCTAAAATCTAAATATTTTGAATAATTTTATGGCTTCAGTCAAATATGTTTTGAAGGCAATTGTATGCCTTCAACTATAGATAAAATGTATTGTTGGTCATTTTACTATAAAATGTATTGTTGGTATTTTTATACTTACATAGTTTTTTTTTTTTTTTTTTTTTTTTTTTTGTTTTGGCGGATTAACTATTTTCCCATAGCTGGGACCCTAACGGTAAAAAGCCTACGATTCGAATTCCGATTTGGAATTGTCAAAATAAAACATATACAGAAGTTTAAATAGCTGGGAAGAGTTTTAACAGAGGAAACGAAAATATGACAGCGAATAGGAGTAGTAAAGTAAATCTTCTCCGTAACCTGTTTTATTGAATTTTAGAATTGTTTGGTTTAAATTTATTATACTTATCGCTCTTATTTTCTGATGATGTCGTGTATGATCCAACGTACTTACAAAAATGGTCACGTTTATTCACATACAAAAAATTTAAAATTCGTTTGATGATTTGTATTATTTCATTTATGATTAGTAAATATATTTCTCACATAATAATATCATATAAAAGCTGAAATTAATAAAAGATTTTTAAAGATTTGAAATTTAATAAATTTTTATAATTAAAATTTTAAAAAATAAAAGCAATTCCTGAAAAGTTCAGTACTCATTAATTTTTTTTTCTTAAGCCAAGATTGTCCTTAATATATCTTATTGATAAAAGCAATTGAACGTTTTCTAATTAAATAATGTCATAGTTTTGTTGCATTTTTTATTTTACGATTCAGTGCAGATTTTCGATAATTGGTATTTCTGCATGACAAAATAAATTGATGATTTAAATTCTCTAAGAAGTCCCGCTTTTAACTAATATAAATATGAAAATGCTGATATTTGAATTTCTCGAAATTTTATAAAATTCAATAAATGGGAGCAACGGTTGTAAAAACAAAAATATTTTTACCCAGATTTTCTAAAAAAAAAAGAATTTTTTAAATAATTTTATTCATTTATGAATAAGTCCTGAAACATTCATTAAAATTCGATAATTATTTGATTTTTGCGGGAACTTCCAAAACAATGTGTTTTAACACCAAAGAAAAAACGCTAAAAATCTCTATACTAATTTTTGGCCACCCGCTGACGCAAGAAAATCAAAATTTTTAACCAAAATTTCGAAGGTGCCAGAAAGGATTTTTAAAAAATAATAAAATAATCAGAAATGCTTTGGTTTTTCCTCTTAATAATTACAAATTGTTTTGCGATAAAACTTTACTTTTATCAGCTCCAAGCCTTTTGTCGCCATTTTCTTTTTTTAGAAAATGTGTACGGTACCTACCTAAATGAAATAAAAAAAATACTTTCTTTTGAATATCTCGTTTGAAATTAGCGTGCGTCTGATATACTTGTGGGACTTTTTTTCTAAAGAGACATATGGAATAACTACTGTAATAGTACTTTTCTTGAAAGATTACGGTAAAGCTAGAAAAATATTGTGTTGGTTGAATCTTTGTGATATGAATTTATATAGTTTTGCATCAGTAGGTTGAAGGGCAAATTCTTTTATACTTGCTTCAAATATTTGATCTTTTTTAATTTTGCTTCGTCCAGAAAAGAAAAGAATATAAAATAAAAACATTCTTACATCAAGATAGAAATAAACTGATGTCAACATTGCAGGCAGCTGCCGCCCGGTTTTCAAATCGATGACAGTCAGACTCTCATGACGAAGATTAATTTTATTTTTTTATTTTATTTTATTTTTTTTCCTGTTGATGTTTGCTTTCTTCTTTTATGTCACTTCTTTTCATTCTTCTTGTTATTCACTTTCATGATTCTTTATCTTTTTTTCTTCTTTCTCTTGAGTTCTTTTACTCTCTTTACTTTCTAGCTTTGTCTTTTCTTTTTTTTTTCTACTTAAGATTCCCTTTCCTTGTTTATCTTTTAATATCCTTCTTTGATCTTCTTTCATTCTTTTCTATTTCGCTATTTTTTATTTCTTTTCTTTGAATTTTCTCCCGTGATCTTTATTTTTCTTTCTTCTTTCCTTTCTTTTATTCTTTCTTTCTTTCTTTCTTTCCACTTCTTTATCATTTTTCTCTTGTGTTCTTTCTTTCTTTCTTTCTTTCTTTCTTTTCTATTTTATTTTTCTTTACTTTTTTATTGTTTCTTTGAATTTCTATTTATTTTTTCTTCAGCGTTCATTATTATTTACTTTTTCTTTTTCATTTGCTTTCTTTCTTTCTCTCTTTCTTTCTTTCTTTCTTTCTTTCTTTCTTTTCTGTTTCATTTTTCTGTATTCTTTGTTTTTTCTTTGAATCCCAATTTTATTTTCTCCAATGGTGATTAATATTTACTTTTTCCTTTTCTTTCTTTCTTTCTTTCTTTCTTTCTTTCTTTTTTCTTTCTTTCTTTCTTTGTACTTCAAAATGTTTTACCTTTTCTAATTTCTTTTGATTTTCGTCCGTGTTTTTTCATTATTCTTATTTCGATTTTCTCTTCTTTTTTTCTCGGCATTTTTATTTTTCTTTTTAATTTAATGTTTTTCACCGTTCGCCATACGGTAGCATCTTTGCGCAAACAAAGAAAATTTACATATGGCGATAGGAAAACTAGTGAAAGCTTGCGTAACTTTGTGTATAGATACATCGTTTTAGATATTTCATTGTCGTTTAAGTCAGTAAAATATCATATTTTAAGAAATCTGTGTATATATTACATTTATCACCTAGCGTGAATATTGATTTGTATGGAAATAAAACCGTTGTAAATACGCAATGAAAAGTTTCTATTTTTTAATTTTTTCACAAAAAAATAGAACGTGCCGGGGGTATGACGTTGAAATATACTTAGCAATATACAGATTTATTTTTTGTTGGGACTTTTTTCTGCTTTCTTTTCTTTTTCTTCATTATTACCTGTGTGTCTTCCTCACTCTCTCTCTCCCTCTCTCTCTCTTTCTCTCTCTATCTCTATCTCTCTCTCTATCTTTCTCTCTGTGTCCTCTCTCTCTCTCTCTCTCTCTCTCTCTCTCTCTCTCTCAGCTCCTTTCGATCATCCATTAACGAAATCATAGAGAGTCGTGAAGAGAGAGAAAAGGAAGAAAAAATGAAGATATGTGGAGAGAAGGTAGCAGCCTTGGAGACGAGAGTGATAGCTGCCTATAGACGAGGGTCCGTTTGGTTACGTGGCAAGGCATTGGAGCCAAAAGGTCCCAGCTCGTTTATCATTTAAGCCGTGCCTTCATTGTTCCTGTCGTGGAATCGCTTGCGGTAAGGAAACTGTCACAGGAAGGAGCCGACGATGAATGAACGAATAAATGAAGTACAAAAATTAAAAAAAAAAAAAACAAATGAAAGAATGAAAAGTAAATAAAAAAGAAGAAAGAGAAGAAGATTGAAGCTAAAGAATGCAGCAAAAAATAAAATAATAATACTTATTATTCAATCGTCTCTAACATAGATAGATAGATAGATAGATAGATAGATAGATAGATAGATAGATAGATAGATAGATAGATCACGAAGAGATTTAGATAGATAGATAGATAGATAGATAGATAGATAGATAGATAGATAGATAGCAGTACCAGTCACTATCTTTCCAGGAGAGTAGGAATAGCCAAATCTGAAAAACAGCCTTTGACATTTAAAAAAAATTATCTAGAAAACCGTTCTCTCTGTCTGACGGATATATATATATATATATATATATATATATATATATATATGTGTGTGTGTGTGTGTGTGTGTGTGTGTGTGTGTGTGCGTGTGTGTGTGTATATATAGGGTTCGATAGGTAAATTGTCGCCATTTTATATTTTTAATTACGCGCATGCGTGTTGCTTGTTTTGTATTTTGTTTTCTACGCAGCATAGTAGGGTTAATTGGGCACCGTCTGTGAGAAAAAGAGCATCATGATGCAATTCACTCTTTCAGAAATTTGGAAACGCCATGCTATACTGCTTGGCATTCGCACCGGAAGCTCTAATATGAACCTTTCACAGTGTTTGGATGTCAATCTGAGGACAGAAGAAATAATTCGTTTAATGGTTATCAAAATGGTACGGCATCTCAGAAAACTCACTGTGATCGTTCTAAGAAGAAATGAACTTGAGAAGGTAACGCTGCCCTGGGTCAAGCTGGAAGGCCCTATGTCTGGCAATAAGGAGAACCCATTTATAGCTGTCAGACAATTTATGCGGCCACATCATCCCTTACAGCTGGTCATCTAACTCCCCAAGCTGCAACCCCCTTGATTATTGTGGGGTGCAGTTGAGCGAGAGATCAACAAAACTCTTTGTAACAACAAAGGTTAGCTGAAGGCAAGGATTATGCCAGCACTCACCAATTTAACCAGGAGACCGCCCAAAAGAAATGAGGGAGATTCCGAAGTCTGATTAAATAAAATATAGACATTATGTCTGCTTATTTTTAACATAATCCGTTCATACTCACGAATAACCTGCAATTAAATTATGTGAGAAATGAGTTATAACTGTGAAAATCGCTTTTATTTGCCAAGTACTTTCGGTCTTCTTCCTAGATCTTCTTTAGAAGTGCAAGTCGTAATACAAAGCTGTTTCTTGATATTCATTACTGTATTTTTTTCTTTTTGCTTTTAAATCCACTGGTTGACAGTCATGCTTAGCGTTCATTAAAACGTGAAAAAAAATATCAACTAAGAAATATTTTCTTACATGTTGTAATGTCATAGTCATGCGCGCATAAAAGCGTGAAAAATTGTTCCTTTTATAGGCATTTCAGAACATTATTACAGTATTCGTAGCTGATCCTATTCAGAGTCGGATTTAATTTTTTAATGTAAATTGCTTCGAGGATCTGTAGTTTAAATTTGTTATTTTCTTGGTGTAGTATATTTGTGTTATCGGTCAGTATTTTTTGTATTGTGAATGTTGGTATAGATGCCTCGCAATGGAAGAATGGTCAGACATGTGCAGTGTAAGACGTCTTGTTCATGTAGCTGTTGTATATCCAACGTATATATTTGTTTTGTTTTTTCTACTGAAGTTACATTTGAATTGATATATAATGTTGGTTTGACGTAATACATCAATTAGTGAGGAAGTGTTATTGCGAATAATTAAACTGGTTGTATTATATGTTTATAATATATGATTAATTTTATTTTTTTAGTATCTATCGAAGGTATATTAGCACAAATGAGATTTTTTTTTATGATTTTCTCATCCTGTTCGTAATTAGCATGCATCTGGTTACAATATAAGAGTTTGATATATTTAGGATTCTTTGAGGAAGTACTATATTGTGTATTTAGGCAGCAATCCTACTTTCATGCAAGTTTCATTGAATATGTCAGACAAGGTTAATTAGTTGATTAAGTTTTTATACAGTTTCTCATGTGATCTTATACGCTTTTCTTTTCAGTACATAAATTAGTAATTGTCTACATGTACAAAATGGCTAAAAATAATGGAAAACATAATAAGAAAAAAAAAAAAACAACACTCAATAATATCAACTATGACCGAGTTTTGAAAATGAAAACATTATATAAATACATACATGAAACAAACTATTTCTTATTTAGCAGTTAAATATTTCAACCTTGACAATGATTAAATGTATAGCCGAAAGCGCTCGGATAAAAAGAACATTCGGACAGTTTTTACATAATTTATCATCTGAAAAGAAAAAAAATATTAGATCGCATGAGAAATTGTATAAAAAAACTAAATCAAAGCACCTTGTCTGTCATATTCAATGAAATGTGCATGAAATAAGGATTGCTGCCTAAATACACACATACACACACACACTTTTGTTATCATTCATCACAGATCACTTCTCACGTCTAGTTCTTTCTATACTAACTTGTCATTTTATCAGGCTCTATTATTTTGATCGTTTTCTGGTTTTCCCTGGTTGCTCTTTTACTCTGCCCTTATGCCACACTTTGCTTTGAAACTGGGTATAACATGATTTACACACATTCACGTATTATATATTTTACGTTCATTTTGTTTGCATTAACCAAAACTATAGTGTTTTATGCCAATTTTGTAAATATATAACTTTAAATATTTATGCTTTATTTACTTAAAAAAAACAAATGTGGCTTGATTTAGACTCCGTCTGTAATTTTTACTCTATAGGATTTTATCGATATATTAGTAATTAAAACTTTATTGGATGAATGCCTGTCAGCTTTGTACAGATTTAAGCACACAGTCGCCATTTTTATGAAATTGTCTGAGTTTTGAAGTTTCAAATTCAAGCCGCATTGCGAGTTTGAAGCTTCGAAATGGGAAACAAAGATGATTTGATGGATAGAGGAAATTTTTAAGAAATTAAAAATGGGCCAAACGTAAAAAGAAAATGTTGGAAACTGCAAAAAAAAGGTCGACGACTAACAGCCAACTTTAAAGATCTTAGACAACTGAAAATGAAAATCTGAAAGAAGAGGGTTGAGAATGTCATCTCATAGACCTGTGCTCTGCTTTAAGAGGGAACATTTATTTTCTTAAATCAGTATTTGTCGGGGTATAAAACTTTTAGGCCTTGTGGGAAGGTGTCGAAAAGTAAAAGACGTTGCTTACCAAATCAAATTGCAAAACATGCGCGCCTCATTAGTACGGCACTTTTTTTTATTTATTACTAAATATATCTGTGCGGAATTTTTAAGCTAGGAGATTTTTCCCCGGCAAGTCGTCCGCGATGGCGCATCACACGTACATTTTATAACAGCAAAGCCTACAGTTATTTTCTACGCATAGCTTAGATGTGGCACAAGGCCGAAAGTATGGGGCATCTAGTGAGGATCGAACTCACTTTTCAGTTGTAACTGATCTAGCAAGACAAGCTTGCTAACCATTACACCACATCGAGGTGCCCTTAGCAGCAAAGCCTATAACGTTTTCTTCCTTTGTCAGTTACCTATATGAACGTAAATATAATTGTCTCTTTCTCTTTTTTGTTTGCTATGTTATGCTTTATAAAAATATGTACAAAAAATCCCACAACGTGTAGAATTCGTTTGTTTTAAGAATGTACAATTCATTTTATTTTGTAAGGTTTCGTCCTAATCAGCAAATCCTACAGCTGCAAAGTTTAAATCAACTTCGTCCCTTACATATTGCTAAAATATCATTATAAATAGAAGCAAAGAGCTATATGAATTATCATTATTTCATTTTGAGCAATGATATTCAGATATTTCCATCTTTTGAATAATTGATGAAATGGGATTCTTATTTGCCCGTTTCACAAATCATTTTAATGAATTTGGTTTTACACGGCTTCTGGATATCTGGTAAAGTTGTCGTTTGGGAACAATGAAATCTCCCATTTTTTATATATCTGTTGCACTTTACCGAAAAGAACTATAGCATGATGTTTAACAAGGTCGTCTTTTTTTTTGTGGATTCCGAGATGAAATTCGGTCTCCAATGAATGACAAACGCAGGAATGAAATATAACAAATAAATGTATTTACACAATAATACAATTAGTAATACGGTTAGTAGATCCAGAAACGTGGTTAGTAGCAATAATAATATATATATACAGTCTGGTAAATCCAGTCTCGAAGTAGGACTTCCTTAGAGTCTACGTGCTTGTAACTGTGACTTCTACAAGCGGTTACCTCACACTATTACTCTACCTCCAACTCAATCACAATCTCTACTCTGACTGACTCTGGGTATTTAACGGCAACAGTCCAAGTACACACTGGTCGAGTCCACTTGTATGAAAAAGGGGTGGACCCCATAACAGTCTTATAAACCCATTTATTAATATTGGGAGTTAGAGCCTCACTGTTTAAAGTACTTTATAACCTTGTGCTTCTTTTTCTTCTATCTACTGTGTCACTTCAGAATGTAAGTGATCGTGACTCCCCACAATTTCCTGTCCTTCGTAGCTCTTAATAAATTTTGTATTTTTGTTATTTCTCTTAAACCAAGTTCCGCCATTAATTTACTTAAGCTCACCGAGTAGGTTATGTGTGGTTTTCCTCTGTCTCTCTTACCTTCAACCTTTCCTGTGAGTATCAAAGTTCCTGAGCCCTCTTTTCTCATTATGCGCGATAGAAATTTCAACAGTCTATTCCTGATATTAAATATAAGTTTTACCGCGGTAAAACGGGAGAAAGTTTTGCTAAAACATAAGAAAGTGTTATGTACTAAGAGACACTGAAACGAGAAGGGTTAATACCGAAAACCCGTGGGAAGAATTGAGGATTTAATTCACACATAAACGACTTGAATTGATTGTCGAACAGTTTGAAAAATGGAAAAGTGACCCAGACTTAGGGGGCAATGTTGATTGACACACAGCTGCAAATCAGGGTTGGAAAACGAAAAAAGCAGATTTTGTGAACAAATGAATTTGGAACTGGAATTTCCTGAACGGAAAATGATCGAGGTAGCAGGCGAAAGCAGATAAGACATCAGGGAGAGTAGAGGAACCAACTATGCTCACTAAAGAGGTCGGTGAAAGGGGATAATAAAAGAGAGGATGGAGAGAGTTATGACGTAAGACGGAGGGGATTCACCGAAATGCTCTTACTTCGCCATAACTCCCATTCCAGTTTGAGCGAATGTCCATAAATACGAATGCGCGAAGAGAAGTAAGTAGAACAGAGGCAGAAAATACGGAGACGAGACCAGAGACAGATTAGAGATCCACGATTAAAGCCTCTGACTTCAGCCTTGTGCCAAACTTTACCAACAACAGCAAACCAAATTTTACCAAATCAACAATACTATCACTTCCGATTTAAACGCGAGTTGGGCTGATAATTAATTGCATGCGAAATCTGATATAAACCACTTTATTGTACGGAGGACTGACATAAAAACAGTATTTACTTTTTGTTCAGTTTATTCGAGTGTGATTTGTTTTTCTTGTACGTCTTCGCCCTGCTTGGATCAGCCCAACTCAAAGATACCTGCAACGATTCGATCTTGGCCTCCTTATGATCAAACTTAAATCACAACGTGGGATAGGGCAGGTCTGAGATCGAAACGATCTTCATCGATCGGTCGCTGTGTTGGAAGTCTTGGACGACCGGGGAGGTTGTTGTACGATTACACCCTAACGTCATTTTATTGGAATGCTACTCTCCCGCTCAACAACAATAATAAAAACTACAAACGACGCCATGACAAAGATACCTACGACGATTCGATCTTGGCCTCCTTATGATCAAACTTAAATCACAACGTGGGATAAGGTATCTTTGGTCATATCAATGCGTCTTCGGATTTCAATGTCGCACTTTCCGTCCTTGCGCTGCAAGCTTTAATAAGTTCGCTAATGTCGGGGATCCTGGTTTTATTTTTTGGTACCAGGCTTAGGCGAGATTAGTAAATAGCCACTCTTTGCATGATGGAGTTTTGGTTCACAAGCATTTATTAAATTAATATTCTAGTGAGTTCGGTCCTCACTTTGTGGCAGGTTAGGTAAATCCTCAAAAGTTTAAATGTAATGTCAGTCGTTATCTTCTGTCTTCTTTACTTCTGTTCTTTCATTGTCCCCATTCCTTAATAATGTTTTCTTATATATTCCTACGTGGTAGAGACTTTGTTGCTTTGCTTGAGTGAAAAGATGTTATGTCCCGGAAAGGGATATATTTGAACGAAGTAGCTAAGTGGTTTTGACTACTATAACCAAGTAGAATATGGTAGCAGTAATCAACTGGTACGCGTCGTAGTTGCAGGTAAGAAGTGTAGATCAATGTCGTAGTCCAATGGATGTAGTTATAGACTTAGCTCTCAGACTAAGGCTCTGACTCTCCTACACGTCCGTCGGTATTTATGACGGACACCAGCCAATCATATTCCAGTGAGGGAGAACACAGGTGTATGCATATTCCATTATATCAAAAGATTACCAAAAAAGTATGTGCATATGACTAATTCTATTTATATCTATCTTTTTACTTACAGGATTCGTCAATATATTTGCGAACATATATTTAGAAAGCTTGTAAGTGATAAAAAAAAAACCCGTCTCTTTTTTCAGGCCCGCCATGAAATCTTCGCTTCTAACGTAGGCGATAAAAAAAAAGTGCTCTCGTTGATTTAAAAGCCAATCACGCATATCCTGAGATTTGAGGCTTCTTAAATGTCGCGACGTCTTTCATGTTTAAGACAAGAAAATATCTCAAAATCTCTGTCAATAACGTGTCTTCATTGTGTGATAACATCAAGAAGTCTCCTTCCTGGCAAATCGACCACGATGAGATTCGAACCTGGGTCATATGGTCAGAACGCGAGCGTTCTAACCACTAAGCCACTTGAGTATATTCGCTATGTCATGCATACTAAAATGTATGGTTTTCTTTGTTAAATAATATGAAAAAAAAAAAAACGTGTTCTCAAATAACTGACGGACATGATTAACTCAAAATAAAATGTGTTCTCAAATAACTGACGCACATGATTACCTCAAAATAAAATGTGTTCTCAAATAACTGACGCTATATTGCCGGTACACATTGCGGTTACACGTGGCTGACATGATGCTACTGTCTTTTGCTGTATTGGGTTAAGTTTTCAAACAAAAAGGCAACGACACTTTTAAAACAATCAACTGCGTAAAACACATTTGATTTACTTTCTTTGTTTTATTTACTTACGCCTCTGAACGTTGACTCATGCGAGTTAAAAGCTTGCATACAATACAAATTGTAGCTATTTCTTACATTTACAACAGACCCATTTGCGGAAAGTTATTCGCATATTAGAAAAAAAATGATCAATAAATTTAATAGACAAAAAATGTCTATTTTCAACAGGACATGTTTACAAGGACAATTGCTAGCAAATATATTATTTACTGATATGTACATTTCAATCAATTTCTCTCCCCGCCTCTCTCTCTCTCTCTCTCTCTCTGTGTATATATATATATATATACATATATATACATATAAATATATATACATATATATATATACATATACACATATATATATACATATACATACATATATATATATATATATATATATATATATCCCCATTTTCTTTTCTCTTTCTCTCTCTTCCTTCAGGATTTGTGCTTACAACCACCCCTCTTACATATATATATATATATATACATATATATATATATATATATATATATATATATATATATATATATATATATATATATATATATATATATATATATATATATATATATATATATATATACATATATATATACATATACATATATATATACACATATACATATATATATATATAATTCTCTCTGTCTATATATATATATATATATTTATATCATTCACTCTTTCTCTTTCTCTCTCTTCCTTCAGGATTTGTGCTTACAACCCCCCTCTTACAGTTCGTGTCTTTCAAATAGGATCAGAGCCAGTCTGAGTAATGTCGGCTCCTAAGTGATCAGCACAACAAAAGGGTCAGCCTGGGGCTAAAGTGTCGTTTGGGTTTGTGGCGTTGGCTGTCAGTTCCGTGTTGAGACATCCAACTGAGACTTCCAGACAGTGAGCATTTGAAAGGATTTATACATAAATACACACATACATACATGGGCATCATTAGTAGTACTATTTATGCTTAGTAATTAAACAATAATGGACATATATAGATGATTTAACCATACACGAGGATGATATACGATCGTATCATTTCTCTCTTCACGTACACACGGAACTATGGGGTTTTATTGGATAGTGGCTCTGAATGAGAAATCGCAGAGCACGAGTTCGAATTCAGGTCGGGTTTGTTAACTTCCCTTATGAACAAATACCGTTGGAAAAAGTATAAATCCAGTTCCTCTTCCCAGCTATTGGTTGAATAGCCAAACTTGTATCTGGAAAAGAAATCTGTTTTTCTCCTCAAAAATTGTTAATACAACTATTCGCAAGCTATAAAAAAAATAGTATTTTTACAAGCTTGATGTACATACACATCGACATCGTGTTAGTAAGCTTGTTTCGCTAGATCAATTACGACTGAGTAGTGAGTTCAGTGCTCACAGGGTGCTCCATACTTTCGGCCTTGTGCCACATCTAAGCTCCGCTTAATAAATCATTTAGGGTACTTTGATGTGGTGTAATAGTTAGTAAGCTCGTCAAGTATATCCTGAGATTTGAGGCTCCTTAAATGTTGCGACGGCTTTCATGTTTAAGACAAGAAAATATCACAAAACCCCTGTCAAGAACATGTCTTCATTGTGTGATAACATCAAGAAGACTCCTTCCTGAAAAAATCGACCATGATGAGATTCGAACGTTCTAACTACTAGGCCACTTGAGTATATACGCTATGTAAAGCATACTAAAATATATGGTTTTCTCTGTTAAATAATATGATTGCCTCAAAATAAAATGTGTTCTCAAATAACTGACGCACATGATTACCTCAAAATAAAAATGTGTTTTCAAATAACTGACGCTATATTGCCTGTGCACATTGCTGTTTCACGTTGCTGATATGATATTACTGTCTTTTACTGTACTGGATTAAGTTTTCAAACAAAAAGCAACGACACTTTTAAAATTTCCTAAACTTTTTTTGCAACATCGTCCAACATTACATTGAAAAAAATTTCCACCCTCCACCAATAAAGTAAATATTTATAAGCCCACAGTAATGGGTAAGTTATGTTTTGACAAGCACTCTTCCTGCCTTGGATAATTTTGAGATGGCCAATATGATAAAAAAAGGCGAAAACTATTTTATATTAAATAAAATTATCTTGAAGTCGCCTCTTAATTTTACTCGCAAAGTTGTTCTTAGTTTCCTCTTATCTTGTTTATATCCGAAAGAAATGTTATTTCGTCTGATGAAATATTTGACCCTTAGTCTGAGGAAATATTTGACCCTTAGTCTGAGGAAATATTTGACCCTTAGTCTGAGGAAATATTTGAACATTAAAGACTCTTCTCAAAACCAAAGTACCAAAATATTTTTTGTTTACTGGATTATTTATGTCTTATCGAGGAATACGACCCAGTTATTTCCATTTTGAGGCTCCTTAAATGTTGCGACGGCTTTCATGTTTAAGACAAGAAAATATCACAAAACCCCTGTCAAGAACATGTCTTCATTGTCTGATAACATCAAGAAGACTCCTTCCTGAAAAAAATTACACTGTTTGTTTTAGAGCTTCTTTGCATATCTCCTTTGAATATGTTAAAATACCATTTAAATACACAAAATGCTACATCGCTCACCAAAATTTCCTATCGCTCACCATTTTCTCTTCAGCTGCTCCTCGCTCAACCAATAGTTGAAACCGCCCACCGGTGGTCGATATCGCCCAGACTGAGAAATCCTGCGCTAGATCAATAACAAATAAATAGTGATTTTGATCCTCACTGGGTATGCTATACTTCCGGCCGTGTGCCATATCTAAGCTTCGCTTATTAAACCACTTCTTTTTATAATCCGGAAGGTTGCTATCGTGGACGTCGTGGCCAACATTAATAAAAAAAAAAAAAAAGAAGTCTGATCGTAGCTCATAGCAGTTATATTGAATATACTTATTTTTACGTCTATGTAAAATGTGTACTAAAATCTGGGAATCATATATATATATATATATATATATATATATATATATATACATATTGCCGGCAGTTTTACTATAAAAGCCACTAGGATGCAGGGGGTTGCAGAAGATTTGGAGCGAGAGCAGTTAGGAGTGATAGAAGAAAGGATGAGGAAAAGGATAGTGGATAGATCAAGGTAACTGGAGATGTCGATTGACATTACATTTGACAGCTCTCAGGGAAACAGTAATTGGGAAGGGTGTTCCACAGGCGAGAGGTGCGAGATATGAAGCTATTGGAGTAGAAGAGACGGCTACATTTAAAACTTTCTACAGTGTAAGGGTGAGAGCGGGATGCCAGTCTCGTAGGACGCTTGAATTCATGAAGTTTGGGAACCAGTGAAAGCAGCTCATCGGCGCATTTACCATGAAAGTATTTGTAAAAAAGACAGAGAGAGGCGACGGTGCGTTTGTGAGAGAGTGACTGTAGACGAGATGCCAGATCAGGGCCAATTATATTACATATCCGCCTCTGGATCTTGTCAAAAACTCCGAGGAAAACAGAAGGTGCCCCAGACAATATATGGCAGCAATACTCCATGCAAGGGCGAATGGTTGATTTGTATATTTGAAGTATCGATTGCGGGGAGAAAAATTTCCTGGCGCGACACAGAGAGCCAACTTTCCTTGCGGTGGACGAAGCAATTGACTCAATGTATTTGTTCCATCTCAGTGTTTCCTCTGTTAAATAATATGATTGCCTTCAAATAAAACGTGTTCTCAAATACCTGAAGCACGTAGAACGTAGGCCATAATGGCTCTCCGCAGATTCCTTTTATTTATCATCTGCGAAATTCAATGTCTTCTTCGAAAACGCAAATTTCCCGTTACCTTCGTGATATTTTTAAAATTAGGAGTAACCCTTCTCTTAGTCTTGCTGCCCAAGACTAGACTCTACCATTTAATCCAGTTCGAGGAGATGCGATTAGTGACTTTCCCAAGAGCTTTTGTTTGAAAGTAAACGCATCAAAGAATGAGGATGAGTCGACTCAGTGTACGTGGTATGGCAGCTATTAGATCAGAAGGTCTGGACTTGTTTATTATTTTAAGAGATATCGCGATTATGTTCATTACATTGACTATACATCCAACGATTTGTTTGTTTGTTTCATAGCATATCAACCCCTTGGGTTATTTAATTTTTTTTCCTAAATAGAGCTTTTTACTATAAATAGGTAATTTCACTACAAATATGTGTCGTTGGTTATTTTTCTATACAAAAATATATTGCCGGCAGTTTTACTATAAAAATGCGTTTTTTATACTCTCATAGTGTTTGTTTGGGGCTTAACTATTTCCTCATAGCTGGGACCCTAACAGACTCTACAACCCCGGGTCAGGATGGACCTGGTAACCACAGCAAATTAAGAGGTGGTTCCACGACAGCCCTAATCTCCTGATCAGAGACCTTACAGCCTAATGTAGTTTATCGTCATACCCAGGACTACACATCCAACAAAGCGGTATTCAAGCTAAATTATTCACTGGATAAATGTATCTCTAAGTTGTAAAATAAATTTACAATTCCAGTTTCAAAACTAAAGACTTTTAGGTTTCTTAGTTTTCAAAAGCCGAATACGTTTTTTTTTTCAATTATGTCTAAAAGGGGACGCGTACTTTACGAATATTTAGCATAGACTCGTGGAAATATCAATTAACAAGGTGAAATATTAGAAGCAAAGATTAATGCATATCAATGTATCTGTATGTCTAGATGTCGACATACGTATATTAAATGAAATAAGAATCGACAATAGCTTATTGTAAACAGATGAGGTAGCGAGAACAAAAGAAATGGTTGTAAGCTAAAATCGCTTCACATCGAGATATTTTCCGGCAAACAGAAAACTCCGAGGTCAAGGAAACAAGACGAGATTTGATGTGTGGCCAGAAAGGAGAGAAACAAACCATGATTGGAAATTCCCAGAAGTAGGCATATATATCGTTTTTTGGTTTTTGTTTTGTTTTTTGTTTTTTTGTGTTTTTTTTTTTTTTACTTCTTTCAGTGTCGGTTTTGTTTTGCTTCTTTAACGATAATATTTTTTTCTTTAAAAAAAAATGCGCGTCTGTTATAAATTCGCCAACAATAAATCGTACCTACATGATTTCCATATGTCTCTCGTGAATGATTAAATCAGAAGAAAGTCTGTTTTGTATGCACACGCATTGTTCATTGGGATAACGAAAGATTCCTTCCAAAAGCTAAGCAGAGCATAAGGAAACAGAAAATGTCGTTAAAAACCAAAGAAAAAAGTACTGAACTGATACGTGATATTAGTCAACCTATGTTACAGTGAACGCCGGACAATTTTCTCAAAAATGAAGAGAATTAAAACAACAGAAATGTGGTTCTACAGAAGGATGCTGGGTATACCATGTAACGAGCCTGTTAGAAACGAAATTTTAGAGAAAATGAAGACAAAAAAGAAACATACTTAAAGCCAGTTAGAGAGTTGAAATTTCTAGGGCACATAATGAGGAAAGAACGTTTGGAAAATCTGATACTCAAAGGACAGACTGAATGCAAGAGGGACAAAGGAAAACAACACATAACCTACTTAGTGAGCTTGAGTAGATAGATGACAGAAAAAATTTTAGGAGAAATAACAAAAAGATAAAAATTATTACGATCTACGAAGGACAAGAAATCATGGAGGGCTATGATCGCCTACGTCCTGAAAGGACATGACACATAAAGAAAAGACACCTATGTAGCAAATACAAGTGCCGTCTCGTAGGATTTTTTCAACTTACAAAATACACGTGGAATTTCTTTTTATTCTGGGAACAAAATATTCATACCGCGGAGAAACTTATTTGAAAAATGATAATCACCCCGTGCCAAAAAAAGCTATGTCTCGTGGTGGGACTAAATAATTTAAACGAGTTGGAGTAAAAACATATCTTTGTTATTAAATATTTTGTGTGAGTAGATTTAGTTACCAGAACTCTTGTTATTCCTCTATACTCCCCTGGGGTTCCTTTGAATCTTACACTAGGTTGGTATATTATATAAGTTTGTAAGCAGTTATCATTTAGTGGGCATTCATATTTTGTTCTGTAGTTACAGGTGGGTGTTGTGAGTGATTGTTGTATTGTCTTATTATTTATATCAGGAATTTGGTGCAGCTATAGCTAATTTTCGGTTTTTATTCTTTTGAATATTTTGTGCAGTTTGCTTGATTTGGGTAAATGTTTGTCAATGAATCTAATGAATATTCATTGCTATAATTAAGGACATAGTAGTCCAGACGAACAAGAATAATATTTGAGGCATTTTGCAGTAAAAAATTAATTTAAAAAAAATAAAAAGTTCAAATACTTTGCATGGGACAATTTTAAAACTTGACAAGAGAACTCAGAAAATTAAACCAAAAAGCAAATCAAATGATGACAATGCGTAAGGCTTTACACCCAAGAGACAATGTCTCATTGTCTCTTAGGTGTAAAGTCAATAGGATTCATGTACAAATAAAAGGAGGAAGGAAGTGAGACAAGATCGAATCCGCAATCAAGAGACTTGAAGAATACACAAGACGGAGTAAGAAAATCTGCAGAAATTAACAAGATATAAAATCGACCTGCGTCTTATGGCGTCTGAACGTCCCACATTCTGACAACATCAATCCAGATATCACTGTATTTCTTGAGATTGTCAACTTCTTTCATGCTGATATTCGACGAGCCATGTCAATGCATTTTTTTTCCTTTTTAAAGTTGGTAATGCCTAGTTTGGTGGACCCAGGGTCACAATCTATTTGGATGCTAAAAGCCTACAAGATCTTAATCTAGTCGGTTTTTTGTAAAGTCAACGAACACTCGTTGCCACTTTTGTGATACCAACAAATACCCATTGTCACTTTCGTTATATTCGTCGTAGTAGAGACTTTGCAATCGCAGATACAACTAACAATACTGGTGCCAAACGCCTTCGAATATCACTATCACTTGCTCAATAATACCCGCTCGAATAGTAATACGTATAGTGATCCGAATAAGGAAATAGTATGGAGAAATAGTATAGTGAATAGAGTAGAAAATCGATCCGTATAGTATAGAGGATAGAATAGAAATAACGATCCGAATAGTAATAGAGGATAGACTATAAATGCAGATCAACTAGATACACGCTACCTCCCATATATGCTTTTCCTCTATAGTCACGTGATCTACTTAATTCAATAATGGAATCGTTTGTCTAGCCAGTCTGATGAGCTGTGATACAGCGAAACAGTCTGTCTGTGGATGACAATATATATATATATATATATATATATATATATATATATATATATTTAGGCAGCAACCTTTCTTCCAAACATGTTTCGTTGAATATGACAGACAAGGAAAATTTAATGATGTTTTTTAATGTGTTTTTCTAGAATTCTTTAATTTTTCCCTTTCTTCGGGTTCAGTGTGTAGTCCCAGACCTCTTGAAAATGGCTAAATAAGTGGCCGAATGTGCATGGGACAATGGAGAAGAACGGACAATTTTTGCACTCCCTTACTCCCACCAAACGGAAAAATATGGGAATCTAACAAATGACAGGATAATGATTTATAAATGTTTCCTGTTTTATATATATATATATATATATATATATAAGTAAAACAGACAAAAAAATGAAACGAATATATATATATATATGTGTGTGTGTGTGTGTGTGTGTGTGTGTAAGTGTGTGTGTAGCACTTCCAAAAAATGAAACGAAAAAAAAATATATATATATATGTATATAAGTGTGTGTGTGTACGCGCGTGCGTGCGTGTGTGTAAATATTCTCCAATTATATATCTGTAGAAGAGACAAAATGAATGAAAAAGACATGAGGAAAATTATATTTAGTTTAGCCGACGTTTTCGTCATTCGACCAACATTTACAAGCTAAGTATAGCTTCCCTATTGTCTTTTCATTCATTCATATATATATATATATATATATATATATATATATATATATATATATATATCGTGAGCTCTCCGTCATATTCTGAAGGGCCGAATACAGAGACCTGGTGCACTACGTGCTACAAGATCACTGAACGACACTCCGCAGTTTTGGACTTCAGAGTTGTCCTACACCTAGACCAGTTGCCATCCAAGGCTATAGAACCCGGCCTGTCACCTATTTACTCATAGCTGGAGGAAGAAGAAGAGGAGTCATACCTTTCCCAAGGGTATTAGCACGTAAGTGAATGTAATGGATTCGGCTGGAATTCGAACTATATATATATATATATTATTATTATTATTATTATTATTATTATTATTATTACTTATTTGGGAAATACGAAATTAGGGGATATATTACATTTCAACGTATGCTTAAGATTAAAATTCACTGGAAAAATGTAATATATTTTTGTATGAATGTGTTCTTCGTAATTTTTTATACTCAATCAGACACCAATTCTGAGAGTGTGTCCATACGTATCATGATAAATATGAAATAATTCTTTCTCGTTGAATGCTGTGTACTTGTGGCTTACAGACTAAGTCAAGTAGCAGTCGTCAACTTGACACTCTTTGCGTGCGAGCTTCCCTCTTCTGTACATTGTTCTTTTCCGAAGAAAGGATGGTGTCGCGGGCGAGCGGCAAAGATTTAATTTCTTTAAGTCTTTTTCTCACCTGATTAGAAGATACCGCTTCAAAAGAAGGTAAAAATACCAACACCGCCTTTGACGACATCTGCCAAAGCGACGAACCGGGTAAGTAGACTGGAGGAAGGCGTCAGTTGGTATGAAATAGCTATTCAGTGTGGGAATTCTTTCACACGTAAGACGCAGGAATAAGCTCTAATCACTCAAGTGTGTACAAAAATTCTTTCACACGCACACAGACATATATATATATATATATATATATATATATATATATATATATATATATATATATATATATATATATATATATATATATATATATATATATAATACATATGAAGAAATATATAGTCTTAAGGTGTGCTATATTTATGGGATAAAGTGCTCGATATCAGAGATAGAGCATTGTGTAAATATAAAGTGAACATAGAAGTCAACACTTAGAGGCGACACTCTGTTTTATACTATATACAATCCTCAGGTGGCCTGACGATTGCATATAGCATGAAAACAGATATACTATACATATATATATACATATACATACATACATATATATATATATATATATATATATATATATATATATATATATAACATATATATATATATATATATATATATATATATATATATATATATATATATATATATATATATATATATATATATATAATAGTAAGCAAGTGTATATATATATATAATATATATATATATATATATATATATATATATATATATATATATATACACTTGCTTACTGGATGAGGCTGTTGCACATTTCCTACTGGTGACAGTAAGTGGTCTTCGAAATCAATTAGAAATATATTGCAACCACTCCTTACAACGACTAGGCTCCGCTCTAACGATGCTTACGGCCACATCACGTTGAAATATCGCTTCATGTATGATCACTGAAGTTAAGCAATGAGCCTGGTCAATACCTAGATGGGTGACCACTTGGGAATACCAAGTGCTGTAAACTTAGATGTGCGGCTGGTGTAATAGATAATCACTAGGAATTCTTAATCAGAGAGCCGAGTTCAGATTACCATTTGTGTTCACTTACGTGCTAAGTCCCTTTGGAAAAGTATCAATCTACCAATGAGTTAGTCAGTGAGACTTGTATAACTAAGACCATTATTATCTCAACACAAAAAAATGTGTACAAAATGTTTAGATTTCGACATTAAATAAGCCATACAGGTTGATGTGATCCTGAACAAAAACAACTAAACCGTTTCATCTTGTTAAACAAGCCGGTCGTTAAAAGACAATTTTTACTTAGTTGCTATTTCAGCCATAATACCTGTGTAATGGGTTTGTGTCAACCAGCTTCAGATAGCTTTACTGTTACATTTGCGCTATAAATAGCATTTCTAATTTATTTCTAAGCGTTTATAGAGTACAGTAAGCTACTGAACAGTGAATGTCATAAATAAATAAGGATTTTCTTTATTTTTTACTGTTTACATTTTTTTTTATTTTGATTCAATGTAAACAAAGAGAAAACAATCTCTATCAAAGAATTCATACAACGTACTATACCGACATTTTCGATTTTTGTTTAGGTCGTAAGTTTGGGGTTGTTAAAATGTTTGGTCCTTAAGTAAGGAATAACTGTAATTTGAATTTGACTAACAAAAAAATCAAGTGATGGGATTCGTTGAATATTGGCACGACAGAATCTTCCTTCTCTAATTTCACCTGAAGTTGCGCTGAACTAAATGAATGCCACAACCCATGAAGATCAATTGAACTTTAATCAACTATTAGTGTGGACACACTCACAATACACACACACACACACAGACATACCTATACACATATATATATATATATATATATATATATATATAGCAGAAATCCTTCCTTTATGCATGTTTCACTAAAAACGACAGAAAAGGTGCTACGGTTTTTATTTAATTTTTCTTGTGTCTAACAAGCGCTTTCTTTTCTGGACAAAGGGTGTATAAGAACTGATCAAATGTTCTATATTTCCAAGCGCTTTCGACTATACATTTAGCCATTATCAAGGATGATTCGATTTTTCAGCTTAATTGAGTGTGTGCGTTCTGAGTATGTCTTAGTGTGTGGTAGGGATGTTTTTTATTTCCGAATACGGTTAGCACATTGTGGCTTTGTTCGTAGTTAATATTGTTAAGAGTTGGCTTTTTTCGTTATTAGTATTAAAGCTTCCATTAACTACATCGGTTACACAACCACATACTTATCAAGACGTCTTACGTTACACCTATCTGATCACAGCTCCATTAGAAATCATTTAAACACACACACAAATTTACCCGACTTCATTAGGAACATACTAGTAGAAAACACAAATATATTAACTGCATCCACCTGCAAAAAAAGACTAAAAATAGAGGAAGCTTTAATAATAAAAAGACTAGAGGTAATTATTATTTATTTTAGGATATCAAAACAAAAACATGCTAAAAATGTTTACACGATTATAATAATGTTTCAACACCGCAAATATCTCTTCGCCCGAGTATTTATTAGTATACTATATACGGTATTGTTAAGATTAAGATTCAACATTTAGGAATTTAATTACGCATTTTTTTACTTTTTTATTTTTGATCAAATAATAGATATATAATTATGATTTTTTTTATTAATTAGGTTTTAAAGTAAACATAATGCAGTGTCTACAAAAAAAAGTTATTTCTTTTCTTTGATTGGATAAATCTTCATTTCTTAGAAATTTAATAATATATAACTTTTCATGTAGGCACAAAGGACATTGATCATTTAAAGACCTGCAAGTTCTTGTTTTTAAGTATTTATTTAAAATTTTATTATTGTGATTCTTTATATTTTTTTCTAAATTATTAGTACAATTATAACCTAATTTAAGAGTATTATTATTAAAAAGATTTTTGCTGAGTGGATTATTTCTTAGCAAATGTTTTTCAATTAAAGCAAGAAATTTATTTCTTAACTTACTATTAACCATTATTTGGTTGAATGGAGGGGGGTGTACCAAATTATTTTTCTATTTCTGTTTCTTCTCTGATTATTTTTACTATTATTTTTATATTTAATATCAGGTCATTTATAGTCACTATTCTTTAAGGCTTTATTATAAAAATTACTGTGATCATATACTATTCTTTCATTAGCAGAATTAATACTTATTCGTTTTTCTATCGATCAAGGTACATGATTTATTAAACATGGTGAAGGGTTTGACTTCGGGTGGGTATATAAAGGATTGGTATTAGTTTTTTTATAAGGTTGGTATATATTTTTCATTAAGTCTCATGTTATATCTAGGAAGTTTACTTTTTTATATATATTTACCTTATATATATATATATATATATATATATATATATATATATATATATATATAGTTTATGAAAAACTAGGTAATCCGTATGGGTAGACCCAAGGAGGATGATATTCAGAGAGCTCAATGTAAATTCAGAGCAAATAAATTTGCATAAAAACAGACCACTTTAAGGTTCCATGTAATAAATTATTTCACCACAGCCCTTTTAAAGGGCTCTGGATCATCAGTTGAAATGAAAAATGAAAAGAAAAGAATAAACTTTTTTCTTGTTGATTATTAAGTTGAATTAAGTTGGATAAAGTTGATTATTAAGTTGAATTAAGTTGGATAAAGAATTGAAATGGTACATCTAACTCACTCATGTCTTCTCTTCCCCCTCACTTCCTCACTTCGTTAATTTACATATGCTTAATACGGCCCGTCAAAAATGTGTAAATTTCTTTTCATTTTGGTCTGTTTTTATTCAAATATATATATATATATATATATATATATATATATATATATATATATATGCAATAGATTTAATGTATAATGTTTCTTTTTTCATGTTTTCAGATACGACGTTTAGCCATCTTTTTATATCTGGCATAATAATAACTGAAAATCCCTTTGAGTTCTACAGCTAGAAAGAGGACAGTTTAAAATTGTTTTAGGCCAGTTCCACTATATCTTCCCAACTGAGCAATGATTGAGGAAAAAGATCATTCAAGTTTTCAGTAATGGTGCCAACATTTATATTCTGGCTTCCATTTTCAAATTTCATTCAAGAACCATCAAGAGAACGGTAAATAAGTTTTAAAAAGGGGAGGAGTAGATAGGAAAAATTGGAGCAGGAGGTCACAAAAGCAAGATGGATTATCATTTCAACTTAGAGCTAAATACATTCTTATTGTTAAAATAGGGTTCAATAGTGTTATAAAAACCTGTGAAAGTCAAGTAGGATAGAACGGTGCAAAGCTTAATCTAACAATTGAACAATTTTGGTGTTACTCGATTTGGAAAATTTTGCTGTTACAGCTGGTATATAGAGAGAGACACACATACTGGGTGGGGGGGGAAGCAGCGAATAACCTAGCTAAGGAGATTGTGTAGATGGTTGATTGAACTACAAAGGAAAGGAAGTTGAGGATAAGCATGATTATCCACGTCCTGAAGGCACACGGTACATAGAAGAAGAAAAAGTAGAATCATGTACATAAAGTGCTTAGCTAAACGCACACGCACACACACACACACATACATATATATATATATATATATATATATATATATATATATATATATATAAAGAAAGAACAGTAAGATATATAATCTGGTGTTCTTATAGATATTTTTATTTTCACAAAATAGTGCTCAATGTAAATGTGAATTTTTCGCTTGAGGATGAAATACAACTAATGTCTTTAATTTAATTACAAAATTAAATTCGAAGCTTTTAGCTTCCATTTTTGAAACATGGTTAGAACTGTGTAGCGAAAAACAAATTTAAATCAATTAATATATATATATATATATATATATATATATATATATATATATATATATATATGGGGGAAAGTTATGACAATGGAGAAAAAGTTTACTTACTTGTGACGCGTTTCGTCCTTTAGAACTTCATCAGGCTAAATCTGTCTTGTTGGTGCGACTATACATGAGTACGAACGAGGGATGCTGGGAATTTTAATTAATTTTTAATTTTAATTTAATGTTTTTTTGTATCTAGCCGAGTTCATTTAGATTTTTTTTTCTTTTTGTTTCCATCGCTTTTATTATTAGATATCCCACACTGTGATAATAGAAGTTCTGCCAGGAATAGTGAAACGTTCTAAGAGACAAGGCGCAAATTTGCAGTAGATGACCTTGCGATCAAGGCACTCTCTAGACATTTTCATCGTAGTGAATTATTCCCCCTTTGATCAGAGTAGATTTTTTTTATGTTAATATTCTGGTCAATCTTCTTACAGTGGGCAACCATAGCATTTGTATTTTTTTTTTTTTTTTTGTAAAATGTCTCATTTTTGTATTCTTGTAATCTTTTATTTAGATTCCTTGAAGTTTCTCCTCTAAAGAGCAGAGATACGATGTTTCTGGTTGGAAGGCGTGTCAGGGTCAGAAATTCATTGGAACGTTTTAACACAATACAGCGACAGTTCGTGTAAAAGTGTGCATGAGAAGTTTAAATGTTGCTGGACAAGCGTGACGCGCGAAGGAGGAGTAGGACGCCCGTCAACCTCCACCACTGACTAGAAGATTCAGCAATTTCGAGAGATGGTAATGGTGAACGAGCGAATTATCATCATTTGGATCACTTCTCTTTGTTCCTCTTTGGTGCACACTGCTAGCAGTGTGGCCATCTTGACACTATAATAGCAGTAAGAAAACTGGCTCGATCAAAATAAAAAAAAATAAAAAATATCGATTACGTGACGACAACAATACCACAACTGTAACGGCGCATGCGTAGAAGCCAATGTGACAAACTTAAAGATACGTTATAGCGAGAGGACAAATAATTTTTGTCTTTCTCTTATAAGTGAATTGCATATAGGACAAAAAATGTCTTTTGCCTTTTAAAATACATGTTTAACAGAATAAAACCTACCCAAATATACAGAATAAAAATAAATACGCTTAAATCCACCTTCAACGACTTAGGGGTAGAATCTCCCACTGACGCCAATTCAGCCGGGTTTCGATCCTAGCAAGAGGCAACCGGACGTCTAGACACACTGATGAGCTGTGATACAGAGAAACAGTCTCTCTGTGGATGATAATATATGTAAACCAGTGGCCATCCAAGGCTATAGAACCCGTCCTGCTATTTAACCATAGCTGGCGGGAGAAGCAGAGGATTCATACCTTTCCCAAGGTTATTAGCAAGTGAATGTAATGGATTCGACTGGAATTCGAACTCAGCTCTCGGATTCCTCAATCCGAGCCGCTATCCATTACTCTATCATACCTCCTGTGTGTAACAAACATATTCTTATTTCCTCATCCATGCATTCAATATTTGTTCTATTTTTGCATGTCATGTTGGTAAAATCGTAATTCACAGAGGTATGATATATACAATACAATACTCAATGCTTTACTACCAATTGAATAATATTCTTATTCAATGGAAATACCAAATTAATCAATGGATACCTCTTTCTACTTGATATGTAAGCCAAGATAAGCTGATATAGTGAATAGTCAATCTTCTGTTAACGAAAAGCCAACATCATCAGTTGACTTAGACATGGAAGCCACGTGTCTGCTGTCTCTAACTTTTTAAAAAAAAAGATTTTTTTTTTCACTATAAAAATAATTAATAAATTACTCCTCTGTTAAGGTGGGGCGCACCTGGGCACCATTCAGAGCGCATTAGTGCGCCCGGGCGCACAAGTTGAGATACTCTGGTCGATTAGGATTTAAGTTCGCCCAAAGTCTCAAGTGGAACTCGTGTATTTGGCTCATTCCGCCGATCCTGAAAATACCTGACACCTCCTGCCATGCTTTATCGTTACAATAGCCATATCTCCGCTGAAGCTGTCAAATCCTTCTATTCCAGACTCGGCAGGGTTCAGTTGCGTCTACGCGGCCTTGTAGGCGATGAATCATGTTCCACTCTAAAACCCTTTCCTACTGACGCAACGTTTAGGGGAGATAGCAAAAAGACAAAATTTACTAAGAGATACGAAAGACAGGAAATTGTGGAGAGCCATCACCATGAAGGGAGATGGCACATCGTCGAATAATAATGTTAACATTTATATGATTTGGTGTTAGATAGATATTGGCCGTTTCTTTTTTAGTTCTTTTTGAGTTTGTAACTATTCACGGTAGAATCATGTATAGCGTCTTGCATTGAGGAATCGGAGAGCCGAGTTCGAATTCTACTCAAATCCATTACATTCACTTACGTGCTAATACTCTTGAAAAAGGTATGAATCTTCTTCTTCTCCCTCTAGCTATGGGTAAATAGTAGGACAGACCGGGTTCTTTAGCCTTGGATTGAAACTGGCCTACCGCAGAAAGAAATGGCAACGTACTATAGGAAAAAATCTGGCTTGTCAGTCATGTATCGAAAGATACATCATCCCCTAAGCGTGTGTTACGCATGGCACACAACTGACTGAACTATTTACTTGGTACTTGTATGGGTACATATTGTTCGTTTGTACAGGGTGCGGCAGAAATATCTCCCATATTTTAAAGGTTGACAAAAAGACCATGGCAACAAGTATTAAGTATTTCCCGGTTGTTTAAAAAAAAAGGCTATAGTTTCTATTCATTTGATATTAAAAATGGCATCCTCTAAAATGGTGTCCCCTATTCGCCATCCACTGTTGTAGACGATTTCTAAAATTTCCATCACCCAAAAGTTCGAGCGCTTCGAAGCCTTCCAAGTGTTTTTCCTTTTAAGCGCTGAACATGTGGTTCTGAAATGTTCAACAAATGGCAGTATCGATTTTCGATCCGGAATATCATCATCAAGACGTAGCATGACATGAGCACGAAAAATCCCCTGTGTTGTAATTACAGATTCCCCAGTCTTTAAAAATGTATCAAAAGCAAACGCTCAGCATGCACCGATACAAGCCATGGTAGTAACTAATCATGGTCAAACATTAGGAAGATGAAGATACCATTGTCACTTAACCTAAGTTAACTAGCACCACACAGGTGACAGTTTAAAATGTGGGAGGTATTTCCGCCTCACCCTGCATTATTCACACTTAAAACAAGTGTACTCATCTTTTTATTATCATCACAACGTTTCGGTTGTCTTGCCTTCCGGCCTTCTTCAGGTATCTATCGATTCGGGAAATCTTCAGGGAATTTCGAGTTGAATCCTTTGGCTCATTCCACCGCTCCTGAAAATACCTGGCTCCTCCTAAAATGCTTTATCGTTACAATAGCCATATCTCCGCTGAAGCTGCCAAATCCTTCTATTCCAGACTCGGCAGGGTTCAGATGCGTTTACGCGGCCTTGTAGGCGATGAATCCTGTTCCACTCTAAAACTCTTTCCCACTGACGCTAGATAGCAAAAAGACAAAAAAATATTGTTCTCTATCTGCTGTCCATGTCTAGGGATGCCCAAGTTATAATGATAATTGATTCTATCTGAAAAAACAAAAAAAAAAAAAAAACGATAAGGCATTAGCCAGATGAAGACAACATTGACCCTTACCTAAATTCCCTAGTACTACATCGTTGGCAGCTTAAAATGTGGGAGGTATTTCTCCCCAGTAATTGTTTATAAGAATTTTCTTTGTTTTTGCATAGGCAAGGTTTATGTTTTAGTTTATAAGTATTTACCCGATATGAGGATAGATAAATATTGAGGTTTACATGTGAGTTTGTAACTATTTACTTGGTGCGAGTACAGCTATGTATTATTTGTTTTTATTTACACTAATTATGTTCGGACAATTGTCCTCATCCTAGTTGTTTTTATTACAACGTTTCGGTCGTAACGTCCTCCTGCCTTCATCAGGTGTATATCAATCTATGTAAGCTACTGGGATATTCTGAACTAAACCCTTTATTTAATCTGAGGGAGTAGACTGCCCTCGTTTCACTGCTTATGTCAGGTTCTTATTTTTATTTAGTACTCTTAGCCCGTTTCCACTGAATGCAATTACACGCTGTCCGACCCAGGGATTGAACTTACAACCACGATGTCAGGAAATTCACAAACCAACGTTTTTTTTTTCCTGTAGTACAATTTGCTGTAGTAAACTTAGAGTGATAAAATTTAACTTGGCTGCTGATTAGGTTTCAACCGCTGCTGCTGGCTGTTATGTTTTGATTGCTGCTGTTGGTGCGGTTGAAGACATGCTGTAATTTGTCTTTCTTTTCTTATTAGCAGCTCCAATATTATATTTATTTCTATGCTAGGTCTATTAAGGATGCCCTAGCCTTGCATATCCTAATAGCTTATGCTTAGTAGGCCTAGCATAGAAATAAGTACGGACAGAAATTGTCCGTTTGCAATTACTTAATTCAGGGATAGGTAGATACTTTTTGTTTGAGAATAGAAAAATAGATAGAAATGTGAAGAATAGATAAATATTAGTCATTGTAGTTGGCATTGTAGCTCTTTATTTGTTTCGGGTAGAGTTGTATATTGTTCGTTTGTTATGTTAGTCTATAAGCATTTATCCGGTTCGGGGATAGGTAAATATCTGACCTTTATATCTGAGTGTGTAATGTTTTACGTCGATAGAGGATAGGTAAATAATAATCCTTTAGATGGTGTCCTTTGGATACATAGACAAAAATGCATATTTCTGAGAAATGAAATTTTCAATATTTTATTGAACTGGAATATTAACAAATAACAACTCCAATATGATTTCCATGAATTTTATGCAAAGTTTGATGCGCTTTGCAAGACTCACGTGAACTCGATGCAATAATTCAATTTTAGCACATTCATTCTTTATGCGTTCAATCAAATGTGTTGCATCTGTGATTTTAATTGAGAACACCTTCTCCTTTAGCATACCCCAGAAAAAGAAGTCAATTCTTTCTTGACACTATTTACTGTTGTCCTCATCTTTGTTGCCATAATCACGTTGTTTCGTTAAATGGCCTCTTGGGAGCTCTTACCACTATACAAGGTGAGGAAACCGGCTAATTCTACATCCCAGTGACACAAAGATATTGATAGGATAGACATTGGCATGTAACTTAACATCATCTGTACTTCAAGTATGTGCTGAAATATCCTCAGCTCGGGGTGCGTCTCGAAGTCTGACGAAATGTCCAAACGCTCTTCGTTGGGCCAAGAACTGTTCAGCACGTTTTATAACAAAAACCTAATTTGCTGGTTATTGTAGCCCAGATGGAAAAAATGATTTCCTTAAACAGATGCCCCAAGTAGGAATCTTGAAGCAAAAGCCTTCGGCGATCAAACCTCTACTTCGAAAATCGAATTTCATCGTCCGAAGAATTCTTTTGAATTAGTAACACTTGAATCGAATTATATGGCAACCAAAGTATTTGGCCCTGTTAACTCACCATGCCATTATCAGATCAACTCTTTAAAAGTGAATAGACTATACATATATATATATATATATATATATATATATATATATATATATATATATATATATATAATGTATTCTGTAGGTTTGTGTGTATATACGTACGTATATATATATAAATATAATATATATATATATATATATATATAGAGAGAGAGAGTGAGGGTGAGGAAAAGACAGACAGACAAAGGGGAGACAGAGTGGGCATTATACAGGTTTATATGTAAGTTCATATATAAATAGATACATTTATTACATGCGATCATATCTATATAAATATAATATTGTTTACACACAAATATATACATGCGTATATACACGAATATATATATATATATATATATATATATTTGTGTGTATGTCTGTGTGTCTGTGTGATGGACCAAACGGCTGTTGTCTTTAATGACATTTCCCTATATATATATATATATATATATATATATATATATATATATATATATATATAATGGAATCTCCTGTCGATTTCGACGGATGAGAAACCGAAAATCTCATTAATTGTTTTCTATTTGTGTCGTATGTGACACTTCAGTCCCGCTAGTGTTTTGTATACAACAGATATTGTACAAAAAAGCGAACATCTGTGAACTTAGCAACGGGAATATTTACTGACGATTTTTGCCGTCGTCCTTCGTCTCAGATACAACTCTGCCACAAATATCCTTAGTTATTTCTAACTAGGAAAACTCACTCGACATATATATATATATATATATATATATATATATATATATATATATATAATATTTGGCAGCATATATTTTATATATAAAGAAATAATCATACATAGAATAAATCAGTAATATTAATGCGATTAATGGCGAAATCACATCGCTAGTAGAACATAATGTATGCATTAAAATACTGTTAATCCATTGAATGATGTGATCCTCATTTATAAAACTGTTATCATATGTTTCAACTGTATATTTTTATAAGTTAAGCAAGTACTTTCCAAGATCCATGTCTTCATCATCAGGCTGTCATTTTTTTTCTTTAAAGTTAAAATTGTAGACCTAAAGATGTTTTTAAGAAATTCCTGAAGAAAAAACTACCAAAACATATCACTATATTAATTGAACTATATACTTAGTTCATGTCATGTTAACTGAAAAACACTTGAAAAAAAAGAATTCGTGGATTTACCATATTACAAAATTCATATAAAAATTCTCACTTAAAATTTTGAACTTTAGCGTTGCTACTCGCACGTTCCGAGATTGTACAACCGCCAATAAATAGCGCATTATTAAAAAAACGGTCTACATACAATTATTTCGTCTTCAAGTTTTAACTTTAAAGGAAAACAATTACAGCCTGAGGATGAAGACATGGATTTTCGAAAGTACTTGCTGAACTTAAAAAATATACACTAGAAACATCTGACAAGAGTTTTATAAATGAGAATCACATCATTCAATGGATTAACAGTATTTTAATTTATACATTATGTTCTACTAGCGAAGTTATTTCGCCATTAATCGCATTAATTATGTATCATTATTTCTTTATATATATATATATATATATATATATATATATGCTTGTTTCATTAAAAACAACAAACAAAGTACTACGGTTAAGCTGCGATGAGGTATTATGTACACTATTTACATTATTCGGACTATTGTCCTCATCTTTGTGACGATATTTATCACGATGTTTCGGTCGTTGTACGCTCTGGCCTTCTTCTTATTTCGTTCGACTGTTCTAGTTCTACGTGCCATGTCTAATGGATGTCAGTTAATTCACCTCTCCAAGTTCTCCACTTCCTTAACCATGTATTGAACTCACAACTCTTTGGGTACTGTCACTGGATCTAACCAACGCATTTATCCATTATTCCGTGTCCTTAAACTTCTATTTAATTAAAAAAATTAAATAAAAAGCTTAACCATAGTACCGTGTCTGTCGTTTTTAATGAAACATGCATAAACGAAAGATTGCTGCTTAAATACACAATATATATATATATATATATGAAGAAAAATACAGAAAAAACAAACAAAAATCTTAATATGCAATTATGCTGTATTAATGTTAATATAAAGTCGACGTTGGACGTATCGGTCTATTTAAGACCATCTTCATGGACATTTTCATTTAAACATAATTAACATTAGAACATAGAAAATGTCCATGAAGATGGTCTTAAATAGACCGAAACGTCCGACGTCGACTTTATATTAACATTAATACAGCATAATTGCATATTAAGATTTTTGTTTGTTTTTTCTGTATTTTTCTTCATACTGTCGGATCTATATCCATATATTTGCTTATATATATATATATATATATATATATATATAATGGACGGATACTCGTTTCCGAACACACCTGTCTGCTAGGTTAGCTAGCAAATCCTGCTGCAGTTACCTGCACTGGCATATATTTGTTCAAAAGACACAAACCCTAGCTGTGGTTTATACTGCAAATACGTCGTGCAGACCTTTCTTACAGTTCTGCCAAAGTGCGCATCTGATGGCTCAAACCCTCTGTTTCGTGCCCTCTAGTCTGCCCAATTTCATTCAAAGTGCTTGTGTAAACCCTTGGTGTGATTTTCGGGCACACTTCTCAACGGTGCTGTACGCTGAGATCAGTAACTTGTAGAAGCCGCCTCCCTGACAGATTGACCATGGTGTGATTCAAATCCATTCAGTCAGGCGTGCGTGCGTACATACATGCATGTAAACATATATCACGCACCAACCCAGGTATTTCTACGTCTCTGTGCAATATAAATATATACATACATGTTGGCTGTTGGTTTCTATAAGAAGCTTATTTGACAGGTCTTGCTTTTGGTCCTACAAGGAGATATGCTACTCTCGTCACCAGCAGAAAAGATGATGCTGTAGTCGGTTTATACGCCGACCATCCGTTCAGGTGACAGGTTGTATTAGATTACATGTTACCAATAGCAGGCCTAAGCTTGGCCAGACCTACATAAGTGGTATTTAATCGTCTTCCCACGTTGTTGTGATGTGACTTCGGTCGGTTTAATGTGGGTCGGTTAAATATGGGTTACCAAGAAAAATTTGCCCAGCCACTCAGCGCTCGGTTGCGCTGGCTTCGGTATAACTACCGACCTCCTATTTAACGCAATGAAAGGGGTACTGTCGCGGGGAGCTGTTCAGCTACGCCCTGCCTGAAAACAGAGTCACAACTGGGAGATATCAACAGTACAAGCAGGACAACTCTCATTGACCTACATACATACACAGAAAATCCGAGTTAAAATATTAGATCCGTATTGGGATGGCCAAAAATGCCTTCCAAAAGCTAAGCAGAGTATTAAGAGACAGAAAAATTTCGTTGGAAACAAAGAAAAAGTACTGAACAAAGAAAAAAGTACTGAACAAAGAAAAAAGTACTGAACTCTTACGTGATCACTGTTTTCCTGTCTGGCAGCGTATGTTTGACAATGTCCTCAAAGATGATGAAGACACTTGAAGCAACAGAAATGTGGTTCTACAGAAAGATACTGAGGATACAATGGACCAAACATGTGAGCAAATACAAGATTTTGGAGAAAATTGAAACAAAAAACTTATACTTCACATCAGGAAGAGACAGTTGTCATTTCTCGGGCACGTAATGAGGAAAGAGGGCTTGGAAAATCTGATACTCACAGGACGGATAGAGGAAAGGAGGGACAAAGGAAAGCAGTGCTGAACATACATGATGGGCTTGAGCAATCTGGATGGCAGATCAAGGTTTGGGAGAAATAACAAAAAGGCAAAAGTTATTAAGAGCTACAAGAAGCAGGAAGCTGTGGAGGGACATGATCACCTACGCCCAGAAGGGACACAGAACATAAAAGAAGAACCAAGCGAATTCCCAGTAAAGACGCAGTTAACCAGTCTATTACGCTCAGTAAACTAAAGATGTACAGAGATCTCTGATGAAAAGCCAGCAGAAAAGAAATTCTAGATCATTACTTTTTTTTTACAAATTATTACCGCCAGAGACAACCAAATAAATGTGCCAATACCGAAACAATGTTTCTTGAGTTAGAGTTACATTTTAATCGAACCTACTGAATCTATGGAGTTTTATACTGATATATATATATATATATATATATATATATATATATATATATATATATATATATATATATATATATTTTTTTTTAAGCATTTCACCCCAAGCAAGGCGGGGAAGCCACTAGGACGCAAGGGGTTACAGAAAATAGGGAAGATCAGATAGGAGTGATAGAAGAAAGGATGAGGGTAGTAGATAGATTAAGGCAACTGGAGATGTCGATTGACATTACATTTGAATAGCTGGAGATTATAACTCTCGGGGAAACAGGAGAAGGGAAGAGAGTTCCACAGGCGAGAGGTGCGAGACATGAAGCTATTAGAGTAGAAGAGACGGCTACATTTAGGAGTTTCGACAGTGAAGGGGTGAGAGCGGGATGCCAGCCTCGTAGGGCGCTTGAACTCATGAAGTCTGGGAACCAGCGAATGCAGCTCCTCGGAGCAATTTCCATATATATATATATATATATATTAGGTAGTCATGCATGAAATGAGACACTTTATAGGAAATGAATAAAATGCTTCTGAAATGTTAAATAACTAATTTATTTAACTGAAATAGGCACCATGTTGATGAATGGATGTTCTCAAATGTAACGCTAAATTCGTGATCCAATATTTTTAAAAATTCTCATTCATACCGTTCAAATGCTTCGATTTTCAAAATACTTAAATAACTGATAATCAATAGGAGAAATAACAGGTGAATATGGAAGATGAGGCAAAATTTCATAATTCACGTTGTTCAGCTTTTGGACAGTTGATTGAGAAGTATTAAGCTGTACGTTGTCGTGCATCAAAATTGAGCCATCCCTATTCACAAGTTTAGGATGTTTATTTTTCAATTTTTCGTGCATGCACTCAATTTCTCTACAATATGTGGTTACTGTTATTGTTTTCCCTTGAGGCAGGAATGAATAATGAATAACCCCTTTGAAAGACCACCATACAGTAACCATTAAGTATTTTAGTCGCAGTGGAGATTTTAGTTATTGTTTTGGTGATACACTTGCATCTAACCACTGGCCTACGCTCTGACTGTTGTCAAAGAGTATCCATTTCTCATCGTATGTAATGATTTCATGCAAAAATAGTTCTTTTTTCCAGTTTATACCCATACAGTAAGATTACTCGACATTCTTTCAATGTAATCATTTTCATTGGGTTTATGAGTAACAATATATTGAAAGAAAAATTATCTGGAAAGAAAAAGAATCAGGATTAAGTGAAGGTTTTTTTTATATACTAAGGAGTTTATTTCGTTAGACGACCAGATCAACAAGCAATCATAAAATGCGTCATTTCATGTGTGACAACCAAATATAAGATATAAAATATCACAGACACACGAGTTCAGATTCACTATTGTTATGGGATCTTACCCATAATAATAATAGACTATTCCATAGTTAATAAATGCTGCACCTCAGGAGTAGGGATGAAGTCAGACAGCAGTTCACTTTTGAACCGACTGCTTGGTTTGAACTCTCTTCCTACGGGCGGGAGGAACCCGAAGGAGGCTACGCTGAAGGGCGGAGTCTCCTTCGGGGAGGTAAAACCGGCCCTGAACCCGTTTATACGGGTTCAAATGGGCTATTACGGCCGAGCCTAATGGCTCTGGGAATGCCCAAATTAAAAAAGGCCTTGTGCCATGACACCCTCGTGGGGGGTGACTGAATATTGTCAGACAGCAGTTCACTTTTGAACCGACTGCTTGGTTTGAACTCTCTTCCTACGGGCGGGAGGAACCCGAAGGAGGCTACGCCGAAGGGCGGAGTCTCCTTCGGGAGGTAAAACCGGCCCTGAACCCGTTTATACGGGTTCAAATGAATATTTTGGCCGAGCCTAATGGCTCAGGAATGCCCATATTAAAAAGGCCTTGTGCCACATGACACCCTCGTGGGGGGTGACTGAATATTGTCAGACAGCAGTTCACTTTTGAACCGACTGCTTGGTTTGAACTCTCTTCCTACGGGTGGGAGGAACCCGAAGGAGGCTACGCCGAAGGGCGGAGTCTCCTTCGGGGTGTAGCTCGGCCCTGGTTTATACGGGTTCAAAATTTTGGCCGGCCTAATGGCTCAGGGAATACCCCCCTTGTTTACATGACACCCTCGTGGGGGGTGAATATCGTGACAGCAGTTCACTTTTAAACCGACTTTGGTTTGAACTCTCTTCCTACGGGCGGGAGGAACCCGAATGGCTACGCCGAAGGGCGGAATGCCTTTGGGGAGGTAAAAAATGCGGGTTAAATGGGCTATTTTTGGCCGAGCCTAATGGCTTGGGAATTGCCCACGTTAAAAAGGCCTTAGGCCACATGACACCCCTCGTGGGGTGGGGGCGTGACTGAATATCGTCAGACAGCAGTTCACTTTTGAACCGGCTGCTTGGTTTGAACTCTCTTCCTACGGGCGGGGGGAACCCGAAGGAGGCTACGCCGATGGGCGGAGTCTCCTTTGGGGAGGTAAAACCGGCCCTGAACCCGTTTATACGGGCTCAATGGGCATATTTTTGACCGCGCCCACGGGCTCGGAAAGACCACGTTAAAAAGGCCTTGTGCCACATGACACCCTCGTGGGGGGTGACTGAATATCGTTGGTCAGTAGTAGAGTCAGAGGCAGTCCGAAACAGATTCGCGTTTAGGCAATTACTGCAAGACATTGGAATAGTGATACTGGTCGAGACTACATTGTTCTCTCTACTAAACCTGATTGTTCATACTAACACTTCTACTTCTCTGTATATATTCCTGTTTGTAATATATCTGTGTTATTCCATACCTGTGTCCGAGTTCTTCTTTATTGGTTCTACCTAGGAGTATCACCGTGGTACAAGGAACCGGACCATAACAACTATTCACTAGTTTTAGTTTATAAGATAGAAGTGTTTCTAAATGCTTACCACCTAATGAACCAGATTGATGAAACAACCCGAATCAAACTTTATTTATCGTATATCTTAACTCAGGTTTTTATATATCTGTTTACCATTAAACATATTTAGGTTTTGCAAACTTCTTCGAATCGTTTCTAATTTGGACGTTCGTGTCTACATTATTTATTTTTAAACGTTTAGAAACATATTTCATTAAATTAGATCGGTCTTACATTTTTCCACTTCCTGGCAATGAGGAAGTAGAAACACTACTGTGCATTGTCCAAAGCGCTTTCGTTCACTTCTTAGCTATATGAAAAAATTAAGTAGTGTCACGTGATAATCAGATAAACGGTCTTTAAATAGCCATATTTTATGATTGCTTAAGCTTTTTATTTATAAACTGCTGTAAAGATAACGGACAATTTTTCACCCATCTTACATACACCGTAGTCAGACCATTTTAAATTTTTTTAAAAATATTACTGTTATAAATATGTTAGAATTTACATCTCCAAACAGCCGAGCGCATTCCATATATTGACATAAACAGATATTACGATCATGTATATTGGTTTGTGTCTGATTATTGATCTGAAAATTCTCATGTATTTCAAGTTCAATTCAAATCAGATTCGACGATGTTCTCCTAAATTATTTTATATATTCTTAGATACTGAATTTTTCGAAGATTGTATAAGGATACTTGAAATAGACCTAAAATTAGGAACGGTCTGTTTTTTGCGGGTTCGTAAAAACCAGCAATTTACATTTTTTAGCTAAAAAATCCTTTTTACCTTAAAAATCTTGGAAAATGTTTTGAAAAAAAAATACTATAAATTATGCGCTGAGTTATGTTTGAATATTACCAATATATTTCCTATATTTCCATATTACCAGATTTAGCCTGTTGATCGCCAACAAGTAGACAAGTAATTTTTTTTTAGTTTATAAGATAGAAGTGTTTCTAAATGCTTACCACCTAATGAACCAGATTGATGAAACAGCTGTAGTGAATAAGCAAACTTTATTTATCGTATATCTTAACTCAGTTTTTATATATCTGTTTACCATTAAACATATTTAGGTTTTGCAAACTTCGTCGAAGCGTTAAGCCTCACTCCCACTGATTTCGACGTCCGTGTCTACATTATTTATTCTTATAATGTTTACACGTTTATTCTCTTTGAAACATATTTCATTAAATTAGATCGGTCTTACATTTTTTCCACTTGCTGGCAATGAGGAAGTAGAAAAACTGTCCATACTGTGCATTGTTCAAAGCGCTGTCATTCACTTCCTTAGCTATACGAAAGAAAAATTAAGAACGCTGGAAAAAAATAAATAATAAATTGATAAAATTTTCATTCTCCAATATATCTAACGAAATAGGTTTAAAAGAAATGTTGCTGCCCAAATATACATTAACGTTCATTCTCATATAGATATATGCGTGTGTGTACGTGTGTGTGGCATTTATTTAATAAACACAAAATGCACAGTGCTTTGAGACACAAAATGCACTGTAAGCAAAAGACATTTTACTCTAACACAAACAATAATTAAGACAACAAAGCTGTCATTTCATGAATGCGTAAGTATCCACCGCACGCCCACGCAGATTTTGCAGCAATTATAGTTCCAAGTCTGGGATATATCTTTACCAGCATTGCACATCTAGAAACTGAAAATTTTACCCGTTCTTCTTAGCAAAACACCTCACGCTCAGTTAAGTGAGATGCAGATGATCTGTGAACACCGACTTTCAACTCTTGTTACGGATTCTCAGTTAGACTTAGGTTTGGGCTTTGACTGTGCTATTCTAATACACAAATATGCTTTAATCTGAAGTACTGCATTGTAGCTCTGCCTTTGTGCTTAGATTCGTTATCATGCTGGAAGATGAACCTCTAAACCAATCTGAAGTCTTGTGCAGACTGTAACAGGTAAAAGATTAAAATAAAAAGATTAAAATAAAAGTTAAAAGATTGCCTCCATTTGTATAAACGTGACGATGTTGAAAATTGTTGGCAAGATCAACAATGGATTCTTTGGTATTAGGTCAGCTTTTTGGAAACATCTGAGAAAACACCTTAGCTAGGTGTGTTGTTTAACGTTTTACATTGGTTTACGGGCCCGAAAAGATAATGACGCACCAAACTATACTGGTCTCCCTAGATAAAGGAAATCTAAGTTTGATTTCTACCGGAAGGTATATACTCTTTAATAAAACTTGCTTTTCGTCATTTCACTCCAAACAAAGTGATAAAATCATGTTTTAGTTAAAATTGAGAGAATGGATAGATATTGAAGTTTGGCATATTTTGTCCTCTGCATTCCTCTATATTTTGGCTACGAGTGATTTTTCTATCGTGCGTTTGCCTAATTTGTTGACGATATACTGTCATTTTATGTCGGAGTATCCGGCCAGTTTGACTAATGTAGTGTTTGTGGACAGGTTTTATGTTATATATTAAGTTCTTTGACTTGCATGAAAAGTTATTTTGAATTTTGAATTTGGGCCCGTCTTTGAAGTGAAATTCGTGGCCTTCTAACAGGGAGCTGCGTACCCCGTAGTGGGGTCTGTTGTATCTTTTGACGTGAGGTTCTTTAATTGCGGTGAATTTTTTTTAGTGACTTTGGTCGTCCTTTACTTTTTATGTTTGGGTATTTTTATAAGAGGTTTTCCATTTGGGTTATCCATTATTCGCTAATAATTCTGTCAGTAGTGATAATATTGCACGCAATAATGTGTGTTAATAACACTGTCAGCAGTAATAATATTATACGTAACAGTATTAATAACATTGTCAGCAATGATAATATTACAAGGAATAGTGTTTGGTAATAATATAAACAGTAATTGTATGAGACGCAACTGTGCGCGTTAATAAAGCTATCACCAGTGAGAAAATTATACTAAGACTTCTATATTTTAATTATAGAAAATATTTTTCTCCAAAGTATAAAAATCAATTTTTCCCTATTTCTATTAGTAAAGAGGTTGCTTCGTTAGACGACCGGATCAACAACGAACCAAAAAATACGTCATTTCAGGTACGACAAGATATAAATTATCGCTCACTTACGATTGATGATTCACCAGTTTTAGTTTATAAGATAGAAATATCAGAGTATTCAGCTAGTTTTATTGATGTAGTATTCATGGCAACGTTTGCATGTTATAATATATATTAAGTTATATATATATATATATATATATATATATATATATATATATATATATATTAAGTATAATATAATTTATATAATATATATATTATAAATTAATTGATTTAAAATATGTTTTTTTCCGCTACACAGTTCTAATCATGTTTCAAAAATGGAAGCTAAAAGCCACGAATTTAATTTTGCAATTAAATTAAAGACATTAGTTCCATTTCATCCTCAAGTGAATTTTGGAGTAACTTTTAAAATTACTGGGGTTTAAAGACACAGCTAAAATCACGTTTCCATGGTTACAGATGAATCTACTTCAATTGGACCAGGGTTGTCTGGGTTTTCCTTATGTCTGTATCATTGTATCGGTTATTAGCTACATTTTGGTAAGGGGTAGGGATGTATTTTTCAAAAAAAAAACTGACATCCGTTGAATGCATGTCGTCTGGATTTTTTAAATTTATTGTTAACGGCAAAAAAATTCTTACGGCATTTTTTTTCTATTTGTAAATTTAAAGATTTTTCATGGGTGTTCAGATTAGAATACTATATATATATATATATATATATATATATATATATATATATATATATATATATATATATATATATATATATATATATATATATATATATATATATATATATAAAGTATACGTCCCGGCTAAACGTATGTATGTATGCGCCGGGACGTAATGAATGGAAGACTACATGCTACAATGGCATCAAGAACAAGGCAGCATCAAACATTGTTAAGCTTCATCAAACTAGGGAAAGGAATAAAATATCTGCTGCTGTTCCAGCCATATACTCCAAGTATCCTCACTCTTGCACAATCTGTGGACTTCTTTGTAAATCACTAGCAGGACTGAAATGTCACTTGCGACTCACACACAGGGTCAAATAAACAAAGTTGTAGGAACCTCATACGTCGAAACCGACGGGAGAGTCCATCATTAAGTATAATATAATTTATGTAATATATATATTAAGTTATAATATATATTAAGTTCTTTGAATTGCATGAGAACTTATTTTGAATTTTGAAACAGAGAAATTTGGGGCATACTCCACATAACATTTTCTTCTTATCCTACTTTCTCTCCTACACATCTTCTTCTTCTTCTTCTTCTTCTTCTTCTTTATCATCATCATCATCATCATCATCATCATCATCATCCGCTTAAAACTTTCTCTTTAGTGAAAATGGTTGAAATAATTATAACAAAAAATTACCTTTAATTTTTTATTAGTACTAGTCCTCGTATTTATTAAACCTATTTGAGTTTTGTCTTCTGCTTAGTAAAGGCGGCCCGAGCCAGGGTATGAGTGTACACGATAAATCAACACTTCGAAAAACTAGCCTCTTAATATTGATTCTTTCCTGGAAAATGATTATAATTAAATTAACTTGCAAAATAAATCCTTTTAAATTTTTATTAATGATTTTTTTTTTTTTTAGGTATACAAAAATTGATTAAAAATTTGAAAAAATGCCTTTGACTCATCCAAATTACACAGCAAAAAAAATATCCTGTGACCTTCGCCTTCAAAAGATGTACCTTCATGCTAATTTTCAGCTTCCTCGGAGAACCATTATGGCCTTCAACTTGGAACACATACATACGTTCATATAGTCACACACACACACACACACATATATATATATATATATATATATATATATATATATATATATATACATATATAATTACTTACAAGATTAATTTATTAAAGCGTCAATAAACTGCGTCTTCTTCTTGGCGACTAAAAACACGTGTGTATATCTTGTGTTAATTTCTTTTTTTTTCTATTTGCCTTTTTGCTTCACACTTGCGTATCTTTTGAAGATTCTTGCTCTTGCTGGCAGCATCTGAGCAAAAATTAGCTCCCTGTGTGGTGTCAGGGAAGAAGAAATTCCCGTAAAGCTCTGGAATAAAATCGTCACAACATTAGAAATTCATCTTAACAAGATGCAGGTGTTTTTGCTGTTTCTGTTTTTCCTTTTCTTCTTCTTCGAGCGCTTTTTTCAGTTTCGTTACTTTTACATTTTCCGTCTCTAACCAAAATATATATTTTTTTTTTTTTGCTCTTTTTCTTGTTACCCTGCTTTATCTCCTATACATCTTCTTCTTCTTCTTCTTCTTCTTCTTCTTCTTCTTCTTCTTCTTCTTCTTCTTCTATCATCCGTTTAAACCTTTTTTTCTATTTGATTTGGATTTTTATTATTGTTGCTATCTTCCTTTTCCATCTCTGCATCTCTTCTTCCTACTCCACGTCTTCTTTACTTTCTCTTTCTCCTCAACCTTTTGTTCTTCTCCTCCTCCTCCTCCTCCTCCTCCTCCTCCCTCCTCCTCATCCTTTTCTCCTTGTTCTTATCTTCTTCGTTTTCCTATTTCTTACTATTGGTTCTTTTCCATTCTTTTCCTTCTCCTTCTTTTTTACCTTCTTCTTCTTCTTCTTCTTCTTCTCTTCCTCCCCCTCCTACTCCCCCTCTTCATCTTCTTCTTCTTCTTCTCTTTCTACTCCTCCCCCTTCTTCTTCTTCTCTTCCCCCCTTCCTCCTCCCTTCTTCTTCTTCTTCTCTTCCTCCCCCTCCTCCTCCTTTTTCTTCTTCTTCTTCTTCTTCTTCTTCTTCTTCTTCTTCTTCTTTTCCGTTTGCTTTCTTTTTTTGTCTTCTCTATCTTAACAAATTATATTTGTTGTTGTTCTTTTTCTCGTTATCCTGCTTTTTCTACTTCATCATCATCACCATCCTTTTTTATCCGTTTGATTGTTGTTTTTGTTATTGTTGCTGTTCTTCTTTTCCACATTCGATCCTTTTTTCTTTTTCTTCCTCCTCCCCCTCATCCTCCTCCTTCTTCTCTGCGCCTTCTTTTTCTTCTCTGACTCCTCGAAATCTTGTTCTCCTCATCATCATCCAGTTTTCCTTGTTCTCTGAATCCTCCTCCTCTTCCTTCTCGTTGTTGCTCTTCTTCTAATGCTGATTCTACTTCTTCTTTACCTTTTTCTTCTTCTTGTTCAACTGTTGCTTGTCATCTTTCTCTTTCATTTTTGCCGCCTCTAATTCTTTAACCTTTTTCATCAGCTCTTTGTTCTCTTTCTATCTGTTTTTCCAGATCCTTCTTTTTCTTGTTTTCCTCTTTTGCAAAGAGAAACTAACTAAATATATATATATATATATATATATATATATATATATATATATATATATATATATATATATATAATGGTGGAAACTCGTATGGGAATAGTGAATTAAAACAATTGAAATAAAATATTTAGCATTAGCCAGTCAAAAAAAAAAACAGATAGAAACGAAGAACAAAGTTAGAGGGAAAAGGATGATATTTTATTTCTAACCTGGGCGAGTCATAGACAAGTTAAGGTTCCATTGACAACAGCACACTGGTAAAGTCAATTCGAAGCACTTGAAAATCTTCTAACCATTTTTAGTTTTCATCCTTGACTCTCAGCTCTGAGGCATGAGTTGAATTTTTACTCAAAATAAGCTAGAAGGTGTGTCAGTACAAGGTGATCGAAAGCTTCCTCCTCTTCTTTCTTTTTTTTTGTTTGCTTCTTCTTTTTCTTGCTTCTTCTTCTTCTTTTTTTCTTCTTCTTCTTCTTCTTCTTCTTCTTCTTCTTCTTCTTCTTCCGTGTGGATTCTTTTAGGTCTTCCATTTCTAGCCAAAATAGATTTGTTCTTTCTTTTTTTTTTCTTTTTGTTAATATCATTTTTCTCCTCCACATATTCTTCTTGTGTTTCTCTTTCTTTATCTTCTGCTACTGCTGAGGTTTGTTCTTCATCCTCTTAACTACACCAGATTTACCTATTTGGTTTCATTAACATCTTCCGTTTCTAAGCAGAATATTATTGTTATTGCTATCTTTTTTTCCACCTCCATCTTTCTCTCTTCTTCTTCTTCTTCTTCTTCTCCTTCTTCTTCTTCTTCTTCTTCTTCATTGATATCATCGTCTACTAATACTCTTCTTTCACTGGAAATTTGTTGTTGATATCATCCTCACTCTACTCTTGTGCCTTCTTCTTCTCATTCATCGTCATCATCAGCAGCAACAGAAGAAGCAACAGCAGCAGCAGATTCAACTTCTTCTTCGTCATCTTCTTCTTCTTCGTCATCTTCTTCTTTTTCTTCTTTTTCTTCTTCTTCTTCTTCTGTCAGTTGCGGTACTATCCCTTCTTCATCAACATCAACATCATCACAATCACCATCCTCTTAACCCCCACCTTATTCCATTTGGCTTCATTTACGTCTTCCGCCTCTTCACCCCTGCTTCATCATCATCATCATCATCATCATCATCATCATCATCATCCACGTAAACCAATTTTTTCACTTGATTGTTGCTTTTGCTAACCTCCTTTACTTCTTCTTCTTCTTCTTCTTCTTCTTCTTCTTCTTCTTCTTCTTCTTCTTCTTCTTCTTCTTCTTCTTCTTCATCCGCTTAAACTACTTTTTGCATGTTTTTAACTTTTCCCCCTGAGCAACTCCTTCAAACCTTTTTCCATATATGACTCGTTTCGCATTTTATTTTTCCTTCTCTATCGTTTTGATATACTCATTTCATTCCCTCTTCCTATCTATCTATCTATCTATCTATCTATCTATCTATCTATCTATCTATCTATCTATCTATCTGATCATCCTCAAACGAATATTCTTACCACTTACAACCATTCTGTTATCCACAGTTCTGCCCAATTCTTCCTTTATGATCCCAGTGATGATTCTACGAGTTGATCGATGAAACCTTTTACTGGTCTACCTCTTGATCTTTTCCCATAACTTGGATCCAACGGTATAAGCTGATGCGCAACTCCTTGTTTACTTCTCCAGTAATGTCTATATTTCTGAGATGAGGTATTATGTACATTCTTTATATTATTCGGACTATTGTCCTCATCTTTGTCGCCATATTTATTACAACGTTTCGGCCGTTGTAGGCTCCGGCCTTCTTCATGTGGTTGGAATGTCGAACCGAACCCTTTATTTCGCTCACTGGGGTAGACTGTTCTAGTTCCACGTGCCATGTTTAATGGATGTCAGTTATTACTTATCTCCTGTTAATTTTCCCTATGAATGTTTTCCACTAAGAACTAAGGCTAAGGCAGTCAAGAACTTTCAGAGGGAAATTAACAGGAGATAACGATAACTGGCATCCATTAAACATGGCACGTGGAACTAGAACAGTCTACCCCAGCGAGCAAAATAAAGGTTCAGTTCGACATTCACCACCTGAGGAAGGCCGGAACAACGGCTGAAAATGTTGTAATAAATATGGCGACAAACATGAGGACAATAGTCCGAATAATGTAAATAATTCTCCAGTAATGGCCACTAAAACGCGCTCGTCTGTCTATTTATTTTGTCCAGAATCTTTGGTACGCTCCCATATAGATCTTCATCGGGCATATTTTGTTTCCAACGGACATTTAAAGCTGTTCTCAATCATCACGTGTACATTCCAGATTTTTCAGAGCCGGGGTTTTGTACTAGTATATGAATATGCTAGCAACGAAATAGACATGTGTAATATTGTTGGTTAGTTAATTTTGTTAATTTTGTTTAGCGGCATATCAATCTCTAAATATTTTGTACGAAATTTTGGGCTTCAACTATAAATATTTTGTACATAATTTTATACTTTCATTTCATACCTTTTTTTTTTTTTTTTTTTAAGATATATAGTTTTTGAAAAATAAAATGTATTGCTGGTAATTTCACTACAAAAATGTATTTTTTTTAAATGTTATATTGATTGTCATTTTACTATAAAAAATGTTATTGTTAGTCATTTTATTAGAAAAACGTATTGTTGATTTTTATTTGGAGGTTCACTATCTGGGTCCCTAACGATGTGTTACCACCCCAGGGTAGAGTGTACCTGGGAACGACAGCAGTTAAGAGATGGTTCCAAAAACCCTCAATCTCCCAATTAGAAGCCTTACTTTCCGGATGTATCGTGAATATGTAATAATCTCACAATATGCTGTATTTAATGATTTTAATCTGTTTATACTAATGTCGCCACAATACAAGATCCAAGATCAGCTCAATATAGAGCGTTACTATGTGGTGTTGTATGAGTGTACGAAAAACAGAGAGTAAAATTCCCAGGATTAGGCAGAACAGATAACGGTTAACCCTAGACTTGAGGAGGTCAAAATAATATTGATTTCTTCAGTCCTTGGGAAAAAGCTGTCCGAGTGGAACTTAGTTCTTACTATTGAATACGAAGAGAAAGGGGATGATTCACGCTTGTGGAAGTGGCATGGAGGGCACTAGTTCTAAAGGTCAGGAGTGGTGAGACTAATGGATGTAACACGTCAAAACACATGCCATGGATATAACGATAGAGCACCGGCAGGCACAGGACGTTTTGTCTGTGGGAAAAGGATTGTAGGTTCAAGCATAATTCATCGCCCATAATTCCACGTATACGTTTTTCAACTCTTCCAGAGCAGGTAAGGGATGATTGGACAGCCCCAGCTTAGATATTGAAGTAATACTCCATTTTTGTCTGATCCGGTTCTTATGAAATAGAGTACAATATGGTGTGTCAGATACTTACTGGAGCGGCCATTTTTCCAGCATCTTTAGCAACAGATCGGATATATGAGTTCCGCTCGAGGTTTGGCGAGATCTTGAGTCCCAATAGACGATAAATCTGATTACATCCCATCACTGCCGATCAGACCCCAAACCTTCGCTAGTCACAACCAAATACGGCTGCAATGCTCTATTTTGGGTCCGATCTGGCTCTTGTAAAGCATTTTTTCCAGCATCTTTAGCAATAGATCGGATAAATGATTTCCAGTTGAGGTTTGGGGAGAGCTTGAGTCCCACTAGACGTTCAAGTCAAATAGCTTCCTCTTATTTGATGTATTTACACTATTTACATTGTTCGGACTGTTGTCCTCATCTTTGTTGTCATATTCACGACGTTTCGGCCGTTTTACGCTCCAGCCTTCTTCAGGTGATTGGAATTTCGAATTGAACCCTTTAGATAAGAACAATAGTTCAAACAATGTAAATAGTGTAAATAGTTACAATACCTCATCTCAGAAATATCTCATTCAATTTTTAGTAACTCTCTCTCTCTCTCACACACACACACATAACACATGTTCGCGAAATTTCATAGAAAATATGTGTTCTCCAACAGGAATCGAACCTGTATTTCTGTACATAAATTGTCATTTGATCTGGCGTGCTGTACTATTCAGCTACAGAGGAACATCTGGTTAGCAAATTCTTAATTACTGTTAAATAAACACAATCTTTGACGATTTTGATCGATCGATCATTTCTGTTCACTAAATGTATTTTAATGTAAACAATGACAACATATAATAAAATTGTATTAAATCCGAAAATTATTTAATATATTTTCTATTTATACATTATTTTTAAAGATACAATGTAATTAATACTGTTTAATTAAAAACAGAGCCTTTACCTAAATACATTATATCAACAAAAATAACGTAAATAAACTATATATATATATATATATATATATATATATATATATATATATATATACTGTGTAAGGTAAACTCGAAAAGTGATCTAAAAAAGCCCTACATTCTGTTGCCATTCTGCACCAGGAAATGACTTCTTAACTTTAAAGAAACCGCTCTCTTTTAATCCTATAAGAGAACCAATTTTACCTTTCATCAGCATTGCTGATGCTAACCTCCAGAAGGTTCTCGGACTAAAGTTTTCCTCTAACATGAAGCGGATCGATTAAATTCAATCAATTGCTGGTTCTTCTCCGAGGAAAATTAATTCCCTGTGTCTTGCTGGAGAATTTTTCTCGATAGAATCTATCTTACATGTTTATAAGTCTATCATTTGTCCTTGCTTTGAATATTGCTGCCACATCTGGTCTAGTGGTCCTGCTATAAATTTAGATATTCTTGTTAAAATTCAAAGAATCTACAATGTTATACGTCCTGACCTGGCATTTCAGTTTCAGCTTCAGGCACTTTCCCACAGCTGTAATGTATCTTCCCTGTACCTTTACTATAAATACTTTCATTGTAATTGTTTTGATAAACTTTCCTCTATGGTACTGTTATGGTAATTTATCCACGCACGCATGGACTCTCCCAGCTATAAATAGGAGCAGGTACTGCCTTTTGGAGAGGGAAATTTCCAGCACTCAGACAGCAGTCCTAATGAAGAAAAAGAAGTCATGGATGTCATTTACGATACTTTTGACATGCCAATACCTCAGGCGGCCCCGGAGCAATGCCGTTTAAAGTGGTAAAGGAAAATGACGGACTTAATCGTCGTTAACACAAAGAAAAAAAGAAAAATATTGAGACTCCTTAGGAGGGGTGTGTTATGGTAATTTACCGTAATATCTCCTGAGGAGTGGACTGAACAATTGCACAAATCTTTGTCTACGAAGCCTTGAAGTGCTGAATCAATCAGCTGACAAGTTTTATATTTGTATTAATCCAATATATAAATACAAATACTATGTAATACTATATACACAATTAAAGACTTATGCATAATTGAAACGACTAGATATAACCTTAAGTTCTATTCTAATAGTTTCATTTCTCGCATTTCTCACCTGTGGTACTCTCTTGTGATTTCTTGGTCCCCTGCCACCTACAATACCCAAAGATTTTAATGCAACGTCGATCACTATCTTTTGTCTTCCCGACCCATCTTCTTTTATTGTCCTTCCTTTCTCCTCACTAAAGTTGCCTCATTCTCTTCCGCTACTAGTAACCCTTTGTGTCTTTGTGGCAGTAACACCTTGCTTGGTGTGAAATAAATCTTTTGAGCCATGGGCACACAGGTAAGTGAATTTAGCATAAAAATTCAGTTTGGACATCTTGTAGAAAACCATGCTGAGAAATGAATCTGTGATTTTTAATCAACAGAAATATTCAGTATAAATATTTCCGCTGACTTCAAACCATTATTGCAAAAACCCACATTTTATATAAATATATGTGTGTGCGCGGGAATGTGTCTATATGGGTGGGTGACTGTGTGCGGTTGAATATTAATACATATGGAGTGGCGTATGTACATTTTGTTTAATATGGCATGTAGGTACGTGTTCGAATGTATTTGCGTATGTGTATGCGTAGCTGTGTAACCCATAGATATGAAAATAGTCATTCATACACTAGAGCTTTCTGGAAAGTTTTCGGTATGACCGACATTCCAGACTTTAAACCAAAATGACCCAATTTAAAAAAAAAAAAAAAACGTAAATCCATTCTCCGCCTATGGCAAAATGCCTAACTCACCCAATTGGTGGATATCAGTCACAGTGCGTTTTCATGGTCCGTTTCACGGGTCACCAAGGTTTACTGGGAGATAGGTGATTTTTATCAATTTTTTTGAATCCCTAGAATGGCTGCCAACCAAGGCTATAGAACTCAGTTTATCCCACTAATTAACCGATAGCTGGGGAGAAAGAGATGAAGTCATACACTGCACAAAGATTTTTGCGGATAAGTGAATGTAAACCAAATCAGGTGGAACTCGAACTCTGCTCCTCGATTTCGAACCACAATCCATTATACGACATGCACATCCACAGATTCTGTTGTATTTTCATATATTTAATTATTTATTGAAGGATTTCTTAGTCAAGCCGAGGACTTTTCAGCATCCTTGAGATATATAACTTCATGCTTCTGAATTTGTACGTATATGTCACTATTCATATATACAGTATGTCTGCATTACATATTCGGATATATATATGCGTGCGTAACTTAATACATATTAACTTATACATATGTGTATAGGTGTATGTGTGTGCAGCGTGTTATTGATAAAATGGATTTATTTGGGATATACACATACAGTATTTCATATAGTTGCTGTATTTGCGTCAGCATATTTTATATGTACATACATTCATACAGCCATATATATATATATATATATATATATATATATATATGGGATAATACATGAGCATTTATATGTGTATGAACCTGTATTCTTTCATGTATATGTGTGATATATATGTGCCATTTTCCTTTAGTTCTGTGTGGTCATTCCCTTTCATCCTTGTTGCCTTCCCCGGCATCGATCTTTTGAAACCGATTTCTTTGATAAAACGCCGAAACTTTTTGATCACGACCATTTGATGTGGGTCACCCTAAAATACCACACACACACACATATATACACACACACACACACATATGTGTGTATATATAGAGGAAACGCACACATACACACACACACACACACACACACACACACACACATATATATATATATATATATATATATATATATATTGAGAGAAGGACAAAAAAATAATACCAAAGCTTTAATAAATAAATAAATAAAAAGTAAGACAAAGGTATGGAAGACAAAACAAAATCCTGAGACTTCAAATGTTCTTCACAAAAATATTGCACATTTCGAAACGTTGTATTCTCTAAGTCGCATACTTGGAGTAGCCAGATAAAATCCATTCCCACTCAGAAGAATTCAGAGCGAATTACTCACTTCTTGGATTGTAAGAAACCTAAAATTCTCAAATTGAAGAATGGTCTCTTTCAAATTCTCAAATTGAAGAATGGTCTCTTTCAAATTCTCAAGTTATATCCAACATAAATTACTAGTTTGGTTGACCGTCTTCAGATCCGAGCCATTAAAATATGTTCATCTTGTACGTGCCATTCAGGGCGTGTGACATCATGGCTTTCCACAATTTCCTATCCTTTGTGATCATTAGAAACGTTTGCCAACCCTACACTTTTCCGCTAATTATTCACACAAGCTCGTCATGATGGTCGCTCGCTGACTTCGCCTAACCCTCTTGCCCTTGATATGGCCTTGTTTTGTTTTAATTTACAAGCCAACCTTCATTATGTGTCCAAGAAATTTTAGCTGTCTTTATTTGATTTTGAGTATGTGTCTTTTAAGACTTCCTCGTTGATTACTCGGTCTGCCCATTCAATTCTCAGTATCCTTCAGTAGAATCACATTTATCTTGCATCCAGTTTCCTTTTCATTCGTGAGCGACTGTCAAGCGTTCACTACCATATGAGAAGATGGATATCACATAGCAATCCAGTATTCTTTGTTTCTAACAACTTTTTTTTTCATTCTTAGTATTTTGTTTAGCTTTTGAAATGCAAGATCCGCTAATTCAATGCAAATTAGGATTTCGGTGTTATTTTTTCCATCTGTTGTCGTTGGTTGATTTTGTTTAGTGGAATATAAATTGAATTTATTTCTAAGTATGACTAGTGCATTAGTTAAGTTGTTTTTTGTCAGGTCTCTTTTGTGCTCATAGATGAGTCTTTTTTTTTTTTTTTAATTTCTGCTTGTTTGTCCAATATATTGAGAGGAACAGTTTCGGGAATTTATTTTATAAATGCATGCTTCAGAAATATTATTGCTATTAGTGTTTAAGGATCTGATTATATCCATAATGGTTTAGGAAGTGTTTGTGATTATTTTAAGATTATTTGCATGGGATAGGTTGTTCTGGGTAGTGGACATGACAGAGTTGGTCTGTAGTGGATCTAAAAAGGCTGCGTGAATATTTTAAATGTTTCGCTGTTAATGAAACATGCAATATCCACAAATATAAATTTAAGTAAAAAATCAGATGATAACGATATTCAATTACTACAAAAAGGATAGGTTTGGAACAACAAATATAATTTTGTTTTGTAATGATGTGTGTGAAAGCTCGATCAGAATATTTTTAAAGAAAAAAGTTCTTGTTGCTGGTTTGGTAATGTTTCGTATGTTTGTAAAGTACTCTGGGAAAATTCGTACGTAAGTGCATGCATGAATTTGTTTTCACTGTTCGACCGCGATTGGTCGCAACGCAGTTTCCTTTAAGGTTACATTTTCGTAGGCGAATGAAATCAAGAGAGAGAGAGAGAGAGAGAGAACGAACTCGTGTCTGGTATTTATAATTCATGTAACCACGTGACAGGCTCCTGGAAAGAGAGCGTGAAAACTTGACTTGGTCACGTGCTGAAAAAAGGCTTGTACGTGGGGTGGATTGCAACACCCTATTGTGTGTTTATTGGCCAATAAGTTGAGATTTCCTGAAAATATGTATGAAGCTGGGTAAGCTCTTTGATCCACTTTTTGCACAGATTTGTACAAAATTCAACATTGATACGAAAGTGTTATTTTGATGCTAAAGGTCGGTAGTACTATGCATCTGTATCCATGTAATTTATTATTACAGATTATGTTATTATTTTTGGTTTGGTTGTATATTTTCTATGCCTTTCTTCTTGCGTTGTGGATGAAATGATATGGAGTATTATTGGTTTGGTTTGTTTTAATGTGTATTTCTTTTGCATATATATATATATTTATATAAATATATATATATATATATATATATATAAAAAACTTAAACACTAATATTCCATGGTCATAATGTATTCCATTGGAATCGTAAATACGATCCAATTCATCAGACCTACAAATTCAAAAGAAAAAAGAAAAAACAACTCCAGAAATAAAAACAGAATTTAGAGAGTGTAAGTATGAGGTGAGGGACGAATGTTAGAGCTAAAGGAGAGTGTATGCACCTATATATATATTTATATATTTTATATGTTTTGTATATATGTATGTATAATTATATATATATATATATACTAATATATATATATAATATATATATATATATATATATATATATATATATATAAAAAAGAACAGCAAGATATATAATCCGGTGTTCTTATAGATATTTTATTTTTTTACAAAATAGTGCTCAATGTAAATTTACAGAGCATTAATATTATAAATTATTTTATTCAAAATATGTTTTTTTCACTACACAGTTCTAACCATGTTTCAAAATTGGAAGCTAAAAGCCCCGAATTTAATTTTGTGATTAAATTAAAGACATTAGTTTCATTTCATCCTCAAGCGAATTTTTGAGTAACTTTTTAAAATTACTGGGTTTTAAATACACAGCTAAAACAAAATTCATGTTTCCAAGGTTACAGATAAATCTATTTTTCTAGACAGAGGTGGCTGGGTTTTCAAAATGTCTATAATTTAATGTATCAGTTATTGCTACGTTTGGGTCGTGGAAAAGGATGTATTTTTCAATGAAATATATATATATATATATATATATATATATATATATATATATATATATATATATATATATATATATATATATATATATAAACACGCTCCTTCAAAATCAACATACCAACACCTACCATTCAATAACCTACCCCAAGCTTCGAGCTCCTGTACCAAAGGCAAGTACATAACTACTTATTATGTAAATTCAATTTAGCCTCGCACAACGTTCCACTAATAGAGCGTCCACTGGGGATTGAACTCGCTCCACTATCGAATTGGTCTGCCAAGCATTGCCACTCGTCCTAATTTTTTAAACCATGAAACTAAAATCCTGTAAAATAAAAATATTTTTAATTTTTTTTCTTTTCTATGTTTTGGGGAGAAATAAAGTCTGATTATCATTTTAATTCCTTCTAATTTGAACCAGGAATAATGCTAATCCCTTCACAGATAAGGAACGCTCATTTTATTGTAAATTTAGAGGTCTTATCTTTACAGAGAGACAGTTATAATGACCTCCTAGGAAATATTATGAGTGAACAAAAGTTGCTAGCATCCAGTCATTTTTGCATCTAGTTTTGCAAAAGTAAAAAATATTTAACAGTTTGCTGTCCATTGTTTGAGAAGTTAATATTTATTTAGTTGGTCGATATTCAAACAAAGAATATGAACTCCTGGAAAAATAAAGACTGAACACAACTTTGAAAAAGTGTGAATGAAAAACCCTCAATAAAACAAAGTATAAGGATCATTCAAAACAGAATTAGGGCCACTAGAAAAACAAAGATATTATAGCGTCTGGAAAAACAAACACTAAAAACAAATAAAAAAATGAACACTAAACAGAACTTCGAGAAACAAAATATAAAATCTATAAATTATTTTAGTACAGCGCATAAATTAATCCAAGAATAAAATTTAAATATTAATTTGCATTAAAAAAAATCAAAAACCATCACTTACTCACTGTTATATACCGCATCTATGAACTCTAACGTGTATGTTCCAATCTTCATAAATACGTTGGACACTATTGTAAGTGGAGGTAATATACTATCTAAGTAGTCTTCTACTACCAGTTGTTTATCTACTTCACGCCGCTGGTGATTTATAAAGATTATCATTACGTTTTGGTTATTCCTCCTTCAGCATCCTTTTTCTAGGTTACAACACTCGCTTTCGTTTATTAAACACTGAATTTTATCACATCGTCTCCGCCATAGATTTGCCTGACTTTTCAGCTAATCTGATAAATATTTATAAGCGTTCCTAAACTTACAAATCTTCGAAAACGAAGAACATTTCGCTCTTGTATATAAATACTTGTTACAAAAAAAATCCCCTGAATTTTCCTTGCTAAACACCCTCGGCGGATGAAACGCGTCAGCTAAGTTTTTCCTAGTCTTTTATTTTATATATATATATATATATATATATATATATATATATATATATATTCTATATATATATATATATATTCACTTGAGGATGAAATGGAACTAATGTTTTAATTTAATTACAAAATTAAATTTGAAGCTTTTAGCTTCCATTTTTGAAACATAGTTATTACTGTGTAGCGAAAAAACATATTTTAAATCAGTTAATTTATAATGTTAATGCTCTGTAAATTTACATTGAACACTATTTTGTAAAAATAAAAATTAAAAATATCAATAAGAACACAGGATTATATATCTTACTGTTCTTTCTTTTCTTTATATATATATTTATATATATATATATATATATATATATATATATATATATATATATATATATATATATATATATAATCCTTTGTTTATGTGGATATCCAGGTAAAACTCCTAGTAGAGTGTTCAATGTATGAGAATAATAACAAATCATACAGAGCGGTATAATTTTAAAAGAAGAAAAAACCTGACATTTGTATTTTCCAGTTATAAACTTAAATTTATTTCGCTGTTGGCTGACACTGCATCTTCAGACTGCTTTAAATGCAGCAAACACGGGAAATAAATTGATTTAAGAAAACAAAGTCAGACAAGAAGCAAAGAAAAGAAAATTATGTAATAGCGGGAGGCAAATAAATGTCAGGAACGGTAAAAATGAAGACAAAAGAGAGAAGAAGATATTTTGTTGGATAAAGACGGGTGGGGACAGTTTTAACGAAACTATTTCAAACATCCCTTCTGTCAAATGACATAAGATATAGTGATCTTTTATATATATATATATATATATATATATATATATATATATATATATATATATATATAAAAAAGTTTCAAATTGAAAATTATAATGTTTATTTTATGAAAGTATTTATTTATTTATATATATATTTGATATTTCAAATTGTCCTCAATTTTCATCAAAATAACTATTTTGTTACAAATAAATTAAAATTACTGTTTGTTAGCAGTAGCGTTCTTCGAGACGCGGACGTCACGTGATATGGAACGTCACTGTTCGGATATTCTAACTTAAATCTAACTGTCATAAATATATAAAAAAAAAAATTTACTATATCTAAAAAATTGCTTAACTATTGAAATATTTATAAAGATTTAAAACACCTAAGTCCCTATTCAACCCTAGTTTATGTGTATTTAATTTTTAAAATCCAATATGTTTCTTTTTTTTTCTGCGTGTGAATGTGGAAGTAAAATCGGAATCTATTAATAAACATTTGCAGTTTTTTCTAATGTGTGTCCTGATTGATTGTAGTGTTTAGCTATGGGGAATAAGGGGTTGTTTTGACGTATTATTTGTTTTATGGTTATTAAAACGAAATCTAAAATCAAAGTATACGTGGCTTCTCATTATACTATATATATATATATATATATATATATATATATATATATATATATATATATATATATATATATATTAAAAAAACACATCTTGAAAAAACATATCTGAATATATATATATATATATATATATATATATATATATATATATATATATAAAAGTAAACATAAAGTCAACACTTAGAGTCGACAGTCTGTTTCATGCTAGATGCAATCGTCAGGCCACCTGACGATTGCATATTATGAAATAGACTGTCGCCCTCAAAATATGTTCACTTTTATATTTACACGCTCTATCTCTGATATTGGCACTTTTATTCCATAAATATAGCACACCTTAAGACTATATTTCTTCATATATATATATATATATATATATATATATATATATATATATATATATATATATATATATATGCCCGTGAAGACATGTTTGCATGAAACTCCGCGTCAGGCTATCGACGTTGGATATTATGTATATTCACTAATATATACTTAATATTTCTGTTATATAATATTGAACACTATTTTTTACAACACCTGGAAATGGACCGCGGTGGGGATTGGCTTTTTTTCTTATTTCGGTGGATTGCAGTTTCGATGGATAACCGAGGAGGTAATCTTAATGTTCCTAAATCTTACCATTTTCCTTAAGTATTGTATAGTTTAACTATTTGCCGTTTTTATTTTATTTTTATTTGTATTTTTTTTCTTTTTTTTTTTTGAACCCTATTATCACATTTTATCGTTTAGCCTGTTTCTTAACATTATTGCATGTTAACATTAAATGGATGTATTCACAAAAATAAGATAATAATTGTACATAAACAGCGTATATATATATATATATATATATATATATATATATATATATATATATATATAATTATAATATTTTAGGCAACAATAATAAAATAAAGAGATCTTAACACACAATTTTAAATCATCAATACGAGAACGCGAATTTCATAACGCTCTAACGGTCAGAATTATTTGCCATAAGAAGATTGCACGTTTGCATGAAACTCTGAGTCGCTTATATATATATATATATATATATATATATATATATATATATATATATATATTATTGAATATACATAATATCCAACGTCAATAGCACGGATATATATATATATATATATATATATATATATATATATATATATATATATATATATTGACGTTATATATATGTATATTCACTAATAAATATAGATATAAAGCCCCTACCCAATAATAGTAAAAAAAAAACCTTTATGAAGTCGTCAAAAAAGACAAATGTTAGCTAATTTTGAAAGTTTTTTTTATATACACAAAACCATTTCAGCAAAGAAAATAAAATAAAAAATAAAAAGATCTCCATAAACACTTAACCAGACTAGACGATGTCATCTTCCGCTTTAAATTTAGACACCCCAACTTTACCCTGACTTGACCTCTTTGAATGTAACTGAGATATTGATTATTAACCCTTACGCCCTTTTTTTTAAATAATTGCTCTAGCCGTTACCATAATAATTTTAATTTTAATAATGAATATGCTTATAAAAACGAGTAAATTTCAAGTAGTTATTCAAAAAAAATTTCGCTTGAAGATGTAACAGAGCTTGGTACTTTAATTCAATTTAATTCAAATAATTATATTGAAGTTTTCGGCTCTTGTTTTGAAACATGAGAACTCTTATGTAGCGATGGGATCATATTTTTAAATAAATAATTATATATATATATATATATATATATATATATATATATATATATATATATATATATATATATATAAGTATTCCCCAAATTTCCATCATTTAAAATGTGAAAAGCTGAGTAACATGTCTCAAACAAATGAAATTATATAGGCTTCATGTTCAGTAGTCAATCTCCTGTCAATCACGCTATAGCATGTCTTGCGTAACATTTACTAGCGCCTCAGTGATTCTCTGCTTAAGTTCCTCTAGGCTTGGAGGAAGAGGGGAAGGATAGACCTGACCTTTCAAATAGCCCTATAGAAAAAAATCACAAGGTTTCAACTGAGGTGAACGTTGTGACCATATCAACAATACATTGTCAGTAATACTGACACGCCCGATCCATGTTCCTGTGAAATTTTCATTGAGAAAAGTCCGTAGAGTCAATTTAGTTTTTACACATTTTGTTAAAATTTGATAACATTTGAGCGAGAATTGTTATTAGACTACAAAATTATGTCAATTTTTGGGTATATATATATATATATATATATTTCTGCCCTGTTGGCCCTGGTACTTTGCAATTATGCCATATTTAAGGATAGGTGCTTGTTACGCGGAAACTTGAAAAGCATTTACACAATTTGAAACCGACTAATCTCTTGGGAATAAAACTCATTATTGTCGATTTGATCACCGATCAGCTTCTATGGGGCTATCCCTAGCTTACTCATTATATACAACTTTACTACGATATATATATATATATATATATATATATATATATATATATATATATATATATATATATATATATATATATATATATATATATATATATGGGGAGTTGAACACAGAAGGAAAGAAAGACTGAAACAGGAATTCACACTTTGAGCGCATCGCCTTCCTTCAGGGATGAGAACACTTTATAATTCTTCGCCAAGTGTTTACTAGATGTGCCAAGGACAACCTTGCTTACAAGATGAAAACCACAAAAGCAGACTTATTCTCTCTCTCGCTCTCTCTCTCTCTCTCTTTCTCAGTGCAAGACGAGGTATGATGATGAGCTGCTAAGATAAGATCGTCCTCATCAAAAGTCTCTTAATCTTTTTTTAATTTTTTTCTCATTGATTTATACTATTATTCGCATAATACAAGACTTAAGCGGTAGAGGCATACTGAACAACGTTGTTATAATAGCGTCCAAGGAGAGATTGAGAGGTGCATATTATCATGTAGGATAGATAGTGATTAATTCTAGATAGAGAGAGGTTAATATCGTAGTGATTAGTTAAGAATCCTTTCAGTTATCTGCTCGACAACTTCTTCCTTATTGATGGAATACAAAGAAAATGAGAACGAGTCGAGTACATGGCATGGCGGGTATTACCTCTGAAGGCCTGGATTTAATTTAAATACAGTGTCAAATCAGTCAAACTGCACTTTGTCTTCATTTACAAATTTCGACTTTTAAACTGGGCTAAGCTGGAGTTTTTTCTCAATTCTTCATATTCAGAAGATTTACGTACACTGAATCTATTCGGGCTTTTCTTAATGCTCTTCTCTGTACTTTTTCGTTTGAACTCAGAGTTTCAATTTTGACAATTCTTTTATCATATTCTTTTACAGATATACTTTTCACTGAGAGCTCTGCCATATTATTATTATTATTATTATTATTATTATTATTATTATTTCTTTCGATTTCTGCTGTATAACCATTTCTTTCCGAGTCCCAACCAGAGGCCTAAGATCAGAAATGGCTTCATGACATTTTCCACTGATCATTTTTGTAAGAAGATGAAGGAGAAAAAAAACTAAGATCCGACACATTTTACATAGATAAAAACACTTCGTAATATGTGAACTGTACTTGTGAATAAATTTTATTTTGTATTTCATTAAGGCATGGGCTATCAGGGATTTCTTTAATGAGTCCATCAGAATCTTTCGCAACCCGAAGGCTCCAACTACAACTGGAATTATTGATGTTCTCGTGGGCCACATTTTTCGAGATTTCCATTTCAAAATGACTGTATTTTGATATTTTTGAAGATTTTCAAAGATATATTCCAATCTGTGGACACTGACATGCCAATAAGAAAGCACATTCTGTTTTTGTAGTCTTTGATCATTATGTATGGGCGATTAGATTTTATCATTATTATTATTATTATTATTATTATTATTTCTGATGTGTACGCATTTCTCTCCGGGTCCCGACCAGAAACCTAAGGTTAGACATGGCATCATGACATTTTCCACTGGGCAATTAAAAAAAAAACACATAACATGGAAGCTGTGAACTGTACTTTTGAGAACAATTTTTTTGTATTTCTTTAAGTCATGAACTACCAGGAATCCCTTCGATGAGTCTATTGGAATCTTTTCCCATCAATCCGAGGGCTCCAAATACAACTGGAATCGTTGATTTTCCATGTGGCACATTTTTTAGTTTACAATTTCAAGGTCCATGTATTTTGATAACTTTTTGAAGATCATCAAAATACGTTGCAGTCTGCAGGGACTGTCATATCAACAAGAAGCCACTTTTTGTCTTTGCGTTCTCTAATAAAGATGTCTGAACGGTTAGCTTTAATTGTTCTGTTTGTGTGTATTGTGAAGTCCCATAAAATTTTTACAGGCCCTATCTCCGTAACAGGGTCTGAGTAGTGTTCATACTCACAATGCAGGTTTTATATTCAGTGGGCGCTAACACCGTGCAACCTGATACAAGATAGTCAATTGTTTCTGGATATTTATCACAGAATCTGCATTTTAGGCTGACACAATTTTTCAATATGGGTACTTGATAATTTCTAGTTAGCAAGCATTGGTCCAGCGTAGCAAGAATAAAAGCTTTGATTTCAGCTTTTAACCCTGCACTACGTAGCCATTGATAGGTAGGAGGTTTATCTATATTAGCCTATTTGGTACGGGCAGAGTATTGATCAGGAAGAGGATTATCTTGCCATCGCTACTGTATCTGGTTGGTTGCATTTGCCTTTGTTTTCCTTTTTAAGTATTTTGCAGCTTCACTCGGTGTATTGTGCTTTACTTGTAATTATTCACCCATTTGAAACCCCATTTTGAACTTAATGTCTTTCTTTATTACTGAATAAATTTGCTTATTACTTTCATGTTTTTTGACACATATCATCATCCCGTCTTCCAGGTGTCCTTGAAGATGAATTGTTATAGTTTTATTATACAGTTCTAGTTGAACTAATCCTCGGATCTGGGTACATACAAACAATCAACATCAGCTTTGGGATGATGCACGCGTTTGCACGCATCATCAATTTCCCTGTAAAATTTCTTAAGGTTCTTTTCGAATATTTTATTTTGGCGATAGAACCTACAAGTTTATTATTACTATTATTATTTTTATTATTGTTATTATTATTTGATTTGAGTTGCTTAGCAACTCTTAGAAGTGATGATAATCATATCACCTACACGCAGATTTGGCACATGAGCTGTTCTAAGTACGACTGTCACCTGCACACTTTCAGTGATGTCAAGTAATACCAAAACGTCTTACAGGGCAAAATGAATCCTGAATATAGTCCTGAGCAAGCCAATCACAAAAGCGGCAACTTGAGCTGTTTCTTGGAATATTTCACCGATTTACCCTGCCAGGACTTGGTATATCTGTATTCTCACCTACTCTGCTTTGATGGTGTTCTGATAGACGTTTCCGCACATTAGAATAACAAGATACCACAATATCTATCAGGATCCATTCCTGGCTGCTCTTATGTACAAGAGTGATAGCAGGGCGATTGCTCTCCAAGGCCTTATGAACCATATGGTCGTATCCCACATTCGTTTCATTTGCTTATTCTCGTCTATTTATTATATTTATCGATTGTGAATATGATTGATGTAACCCTTGCAAAACTTAGTGAAGAGCGCGATTTAAGAAAAGGAAAAGTAAAGAAAGTCATTAAAAATGTTTAACAATACTTTAACAATATGCCTGTCTTCTTCATGTCAAAAATTTCGTACAAGTATAATTTTATTTATTTATTTCATATTATAAAGAGTGTTTCATTAAGACGGATCAAAGTCAGCAGTAAATAAATCAGTGATATTAGTGAAAATTTATTTATTTCTCTATTGGATTATGTTATTTAAGTCATGGCAATTATGTGTGAAAAATAATATCACCTAAATGTCCGCCAAGGCTTCGGCGGCACACCTCCACTCGATGGTCCAAATTTTTGATGACGTCTCTGCCTAGTTGCTCCTCGATCTCACCAATATGCCTTATTATCTCATCCTTCAGCTGTTGAATTGTTGTTTGCTTGTTGGCATAGACGTTACTTTTGAGATGACCTCAAAGGAAGAAATCTAAAGGCGTCAAGTTGCACGATTGTGGTGGCAAATTGGCTTTGCTGTTTTGAGAGATGATGCGACCTGGGAACTTCTCATTCAAATTCTGTTTGAACGCCCCATTTTCGTAATAGGCTTCGATAACTTTAACACGTTGTTTGATTGTTAATCTTTCCATGTTTGAAATTGAAGAAAGTTGTTAAATGTGAAAGAAAAAGAAAAAAAATCATTAGACACTTAAACTTAATTCACATTTAAAATCGGTTATTGAAACACTGTTTTATTAGGTTTCTAATAATTCTGTATATCATCATTTAGTAGCTTAGTTTGTGTACAAGACCTTAAGTATTGTGACGCAACTAGGAAAAGAGTTAAAACACGATTGCTTCACATCTACATTCAGAGACACACTCACATAATGCACAAGATGAAGTGTCGTCGCTAATGATTCAAGAGGCAGAGAGTAAATTAGCTATTTTTGTCGATGGATGGCAAAGCGGAGACAAAGAGAGATAATAAAGAGTTGTAAGTTGCAAGAGAGAGGAAACTGTGGAGAACTAAGATCCTGAAATGGCAAAGAACATAAAAGAGTTCGACCATTCCCTGACCGTCCCATAGAAAAATTTAATTCCATTTAATTGGCAGTTGCAAAATCAAACACGCTGATCAAGCGTAAGCAGAACGTTAAACAATATCTTGTACACTGCCTATTTTTTAATCTTCTTAACCTCAAACAAGGGGATAAAGCTACTAAGACGCAAGTGTTTGCTGAGAGTGAAAGAAAATGAGAAGACTTTTTTTTATTTTTTGTCACCTAGTGGCGACAGTCTGTTTCATGTTTAAACGCAAACTTCAGGCCGAAGATTACATTCAAGTATCAGTGTTGACCTCAATAGCCAGTTTTGTTTTATTTATATATATATATATATATATATATATATATATATATATATATATATATTATTGAATATACATAATATTCAACGTCAATAAAGAGAGAGAGAGAGAAATAGAGAGAGAGAATTAATGGCATAGTCGCTTACGTACTAATACCCTTGGGACAAGTATGAATCATCTTCTTCTCCCCCCAGCTATGGGTAAATAACAGGACAAACCGGGTTCTATAACCTTGGATGGTAACTGGTTTACCGCAAAAACAAATGCCAACCAACTGCGGGAAAAAATCTGCCTCGTCAGTCATGTATCGAAAGATACATGATCGCCTAAGCGTGTATCACTCATAGCACACAACTGACTGATCCTACCGCGCCTCAGAAAACATTTAACTCATGTCCCAATTCAAGACACTTCCAAACAGCCTACTTTTCCCCCCGGTCCAAACCAAATCCTCCACTCTGCGTATATTACCTGTAACTACTACTTTCTAAGACAGCATAACTAAACATATAGGATGCACTTCCATCAGATTTTGATCCCCTTATTCACCTATAAATACAATAAGGAAAAGACAATTAATTACTTATCAAATAACTGCTACTTTATTTATAATAGGGAAAGCTAGCACCGGAGTAAAGGTTCAGTTATAAAATATATTATCATGGCGGCAAACCTTGCATTGTTTTCACGCTCTTTTACAAACAACTTATTACCATCAAAGAACCACTTGTAGCACTAATAGCAGAAATTTTATTTGATCATATGGGCAGCAAGCAAATATAATGAATTCTACAGAAATAAAAAGTTCTAAAGAAATAGTTGGTTGATTTTGTTTAGCGTCATATCGACCTCTATGGGTTATTTAATGTCGAAATCCAAAAATTTTGAATACTATTTTATGTCTGAATGCAATTGTATGCCTTCAACTACAGATAAACTGTAATATTTGTCCTTTTGATATAAAATGTATTGTTGGTCATTTTACTATAAATATATATTGTTTTTGTTTGTGGTTTGAATATTTGCCCATAGCTGGGACTCTAACAGGAGCCACCATCTTAGTAAGGGTGAAGCTAGGAATAACAACAATTAACTATCAGTGAAGTGCTGCCGGATGTTGTTCATCGTTATTCTCAGGACTCGAGAAAACTTTAGGAGAATGAACCGGAAAACCAATACTAAACATAAAATAAGGGATAAACTACTTCCGTTCAGAAGACGGGGAAGGATTGTGAACTGGACGATAGACGAACCAACTTTCTGTGGCTCGTGTTATCCGTTATGAAATTTATTTTTACAAACTTTTCTCCCGGTTTCGATCCCAAATATGAAGCTTCCAGAATTAATCAGGCTTCCGTAAGCACGCTCCTATCTTCATCTTTATACAGTACCTGGAAAACAAAGAATTACACATATCAAAGAGAATATTAGAGAGCTACATATATTCAAGACGTATTACCTAACGTTACCATGCTTTAAAGAGAGCCACATAACTTAATAAGCAGTCTTTTGCTTCTACGTAATTACAGTGATGTTGGCAGACAAATTTGACGTCTAGCCACATAGATAAAAATAAATAATACTTTTCGACCAATGGGGGGAAATAAAAAGACAACGCTGTCGTTGAAAAGAATAAAACAGTTATTTTAACACGGCATTAATTTCTTGCAAGATCGCTTTATTACAATATATCGATCGCAGAATGTTAGAAGCTTTCTGAAGACTTATTGTAACGACCGAGGGGGGTACGGTTCGTTATGTCTTTACTTAGGTAAAATATTCTATCTGGCTGATGCCTCTTGCCACATAAGGTCTCTAGCTGAGGTTGGAGTGACTGGCCCTACGGCCAACCTCTATATCTGAGGCAGGGGCGGTTTTCTGTCGGGATTTTCCGTCTCTTATATGGTCACATGTCCCCGTGCTAACGTGTTTCATAGACCGTGGAACTGGAGCTTTGAACCAAATGGTCTGATTTCCTGTCTGCATAACTTCCGCTACACTTTTCTTTCTACTAGGCCTCAGCAGAAGATTCAGTGGAAACAGAGTAGCGCTAAAAAAAATGATATCCCTAGACATGGCCAACAGAACGAGAACAATCTACCCACGTAGATGAAATACAAGGTTCAATTCGTAATTCCCTGAAGTAGGCTGGTGGTTAAAACTGTCGAAACGTTGCGATAATATATGATAAAGGCATTTTACTAAATGTATATCTGCTTATGATCCTGCAGTAAAATTGCTGAAAAGACAAAAAGATATTGTCAATATAACATTGTACACCAATACTCATCATGTACAAGGCTCAAGAGCCGCTCAAGTTAGAAGGCTACTGAACGAGGTTTGAGAAAAGGAGAAAAAAAGTGAAGATTATACGAATAACGAGAAGAGATGACCCTTGATTTGCGGAGGTTAAGATTGTAGTACTCAGGGAAATCTCCACGTAGGAGTCTATTTTACAAAGTAGCAGTTTTTGGAAAAAAGCTGAGTGAAAATTCCTACTTACAACTAGAATACGGAGGGAATTTGCGTGATTCGACTTTAGCAGTGTGAGTCTTGGATCTAAAGGTCTGAACGTAGGATCATGGCTCTCCACATCTTCCTCTCCCTTGTAGTTCTTAGTTAACTTTGTCTTTCTGTTATTTCTCCATAACCCTGTTCCACCATCCATTTACTCAAGCCCATTATGTTATACGTTGTTTTCCTCTGTCCCTCTTGACCTCTATCTGTCCCGTGAGTATCAGATTTTCCAAACCCACTTTCCTCATTATATACCCTAGAAACCTCAACTGTCATTTCTTGATGTTAAGTATTAGCTTCCTTTTTTATTCCATTTTCTCTAAAACTTCGTCCTTACTCCCAAGTACGGTCCATGGTATCCTCAGCATTCTTCTGTAGAACAATATTTCTGTTGTTTCAAGTTGTTTTCATCTTTGAGGAGATCGTCCAGAATCCACTGCCATACAGGAGGAGAGATATCACATAGCAGTTTAGTACTATTTTCTTGTTTCTAATGAAATTTTCCTATTTCTTAGTGCACTGCTTAGCTTTTGTAATGCTTCCTTGGCCATCCCAGTACGCCTTCGGTTCGAATTCCAGTCGAATCCATTACATTCATTTACGTGTGAATCCTCTTCTTTCCACCCCCTCCCCCATCTACGGGTAAATAGCAGGACAGACTGGGTTCTATAGCCTTGGATGGCACCTGGTCTAGAAGGAAAACTCTGAATTCAAAACCTACGGAGGGCCGTTCGGGGACCTTGTGGCACGTAGTGCACCAAGTCTCTGTAATCGGCCCTTCAAAAAGTGTGGATGGTCCTGCACGAAACCTTCACCACTATAATCAAAATCTCATGTGCTATACATGCGGGTTGGGGACCGCTTGTGAATTCCAAATTCCCAGGAAACTCCAATATTGGAGCCGGCTCAACCCACCTCGGAAAGAGAAGAGAGAACCTTCGGATCTCAGTGTCGCTCTTTCTGTCCTCTGGTAAAATAATTCCAGATATTTAAATTTCCGCACTTGTTTGATTTTTGTACCTCCGATTTGCAGCTCGTACTTTAGGCTCATTCATTTAAGAACAACCTTGCATTCTGTCTTCTTTTAGTTGATGTTTAATCCTTTCTTCTCGCTTTCCGTCCCTACCTTCTGTAGGGTTTTTTGTAAATTTCTTTCTATATCCGCTATCAACACTGTGTCATTTGCATATCTAATGTTTTTAAGACTGTGGCCGCCAATAATTAAACTTGGTAACACTTCTAGTTCCCTCGGAATCTCCTCGCTGTTTAGGTTGAATAAGTCCGGTAAGAAGACACATCCTTGTCTCACACCCATTTCTATTTTTGTATATCTGCTGAATTCATATCCTATCCGTATGTAGAACATTTGCTGCCAGTATAGGTTCTTGCTTATTCTAATATCTTTCCTAAATATATTAAGGTTGCTAAGCAGTTCCAACAGGTGTTTGTGGCGTACTTTATCGAACGCCTTTGCGTATTGTAGCGATATGCTTGAACGTTCCTTCTGTAGGAAAGAGGATGCAGAGTAAAAAATGATTCTGAACTCTATCAAGGCTGGAAATAGAAAATTGGATAGATCCAACCCAGATATGGATCAATACTTCATTCTTGGTCTAATCTAACATGGGAAATTAAGCCTGGCAGAAGTTAGGTAGTTTCAAGAGCAGTAGAATTGTAGCTGAGAGCCATGCTCACTCTTGAAATATTAATTATTATAGTAATATAGAATTTTGTTTAAAAGATAAGAAAAATAATCTGTGGTAAAGTTTGTGCCCAGAGAATCTGTGCTTCGTCAGAATTATTAATATAAAATGTCAAAACAATAGTGTTTATATGAACTATGGAATACCAACTGAGAATAAGAGACTGTTCATTTAATGTTGAAGCGGGGAGAGGTTAGTAATCAGGTTGTATCCTAAGTTTACTAACACCCTGGGTCTTTTTCGCTACCACCGCGTTTATTTAAGCGCATGTTTGAGAAAAGACGAAGTCAAAGGTGAAGTTGAAGCTGGAATTGGAGCTGGGTGAAGTGTCTGACAACCAATATACCAGAGAAAGTGAGATAGACAGTGAGAGTGAAAGCGTCCCCTTGCTGCTGTAATAAGGGAGGAAGTGAATTCAAGTTATCTACAATATTGGTGCAATACTGCCAGTGAACCCCCACTTATATCCTGATAGTGAAATAATTACGGCAACTACTAAAAACAAAATGGTGAACCCGAAAACTACTTCTCTCCTTTCAGAATTATTTACAATATTTGTTTTTTTTTCTGGACTTTATTTCATATACACTACTTTCTTGTAAAAGAATCATTATTCTTTTTGGATCAATTTCTTCCTTATATACATATACATAAACTTTACTTTTGACTCGAATCGACTTGTTTATATTTGATTTTTCTGCTTGGCCTGATTCTCGCCCCAAAACACTTGCAGATAGACCAACTGAATCTTCCGGGATCTACTATTTGTTATTTGTTAACTCTTCTCCAGGATCAAAAGTGGAATCAAATGAACATTGTGAACTGGAGACATTGATTGAACCTGTAATACCAGGACAGGACCAACGGCCGGGCTTGTAGAGTGCATCGATCCAGTAGGGTCAGGATTGGTGTTACAGAATGAGCCAACTTTTTTCCAGCATCTTTATCAATTCCATTTGATGCGTGGAGTGTATTTGAGTCTCTAATAGTCGTTCAAAGCATGGGGCCCCAATGAAAGTGCCATTGTGACTGGCGAAAGCTCTCATTCACAGGTTTTTAATTCTTTTTCTTTTTTTTACAGTGTCCTAGAATTTACTATCGATTTCAATAAAATGGGATATTTAAAAAAAAAACTGACACAATTTTATTTTTACGTTAACATTTTATTGAAAATGTGCTTCGTCTATATCCATGAACAATTCAATTCTATGCTTAGCGTTGCGAAACACATTTTGATGCATTTCAGTGTTTATCTCCTGCACTTCTTAGTGAGTGTGTTTTTTATGCTCAGCTAAACTATTGATCTTTGAGCGATAAACCCTTTTACGTTTTTTGATACAAAGAAGCACAGTGGAAAGTCAACAAAGATTTTGTAAATTCCTTATTAGTAGTGGTTCTGAAAGTCAAATGTAAATACAATTAGGAAAAAATTATAAAGTTAAAAACAAAATTAGAACCTGATAGATTTCTAAAACCTATTTAACATGATGAACAGAAATAAAAATTAGATTTTAAAAAAATTGTTTTGCTGATTGATTCTCGGACAGCCTGTATATGAGTTACACTTGATGAGTGGGGTGTATTTGAGTCCCTAATAATCGTTCAAAGTGTAGAGCCTCATTGAAAGAGTCATTGTGACAGGCGAAAACTCACATCCACAAAATTTTATTTCTTTTTCTTCTTTACACTTGACGTATTCATCTATTTATCCCACTTCAAAATTGCCATTAATCATGGCCTGGCTTTTACTGTATCCGATTTTAAAGAAGCCTACCTCACTTGATGGTCAGTCTGTCTGCTAAAGGCTTCTGCTTCATAAGATGTTATAGCTTACGTGATTAGAATGACAACTTACCAAAAGTCTCTAACTATGGTTAGCGCAACTGCTATCGATGAGAAAGTGGAAGCAGCGATCCGAGTTCAAATTCTAGCCTAGTCTGTTATGTTTATTTTCATAATGATGCACTTAAGAAAGGCATGAATCGATTTCTTTTCTCCCATCCAAAGTTTAAATAGCAGGGTAAAGTAGGCTCTGTATCTTGGGTGGCAGTCATTCTATAAGAACAACACTAAATGCAATATCGGGGAGGATTCAACGAGGAACTACTCTCTTATCTTTCCGAAGAAATCGTGGTAATTTGCAGTTAAGAAAAAAAAACAAACAAGGAAGACATCTACACTAGTTCGCAATACGAATTTAGAAGCAGAAAATAAATAAATACATAAACGAGAACAGTAGAATGAGTAACCGGTTATTATGTCTGTTGTTATTGTTTAATTAAATTTTCTATATTCGAAAAAGAAGCAGAGGAGGACCATAATCGTCTTTGTCTTGAATGGATATAACATTAAAATAGAACTACACCGTTAATATTTTAATTGCATGAATTCATTGAAACAAAGTAAATATGAATAAAACTGAATTTTAGTCGAGTTCAAATAAGGTCAGACGACATAATTTGTGCTTATATTTATACATATTTTATATTTATAAATATTTTGTATTTAGTTATCCGACTGGCTGCACCGCTGTCAGATGGCCTCAAACGTAGCGAATATTCGTCCGCTTTAAGCAATGCATTTCCATATTCATGTAAAATTCCGTATTCTGAATTTCCTTGGGGATATGGGGGTCTTTAACTCTTGGGAAATCAGTTAAACAATCTTACAAAAATTATTGCTATATATTAATTATTTTTTATAATTGATTTGTAGTGTATGTACAAATCGATAAGAGCAGACTTTGAATGCCCAAATCCGTGCCAGGCATGTAATTTTCAATTCCATGCAAGATTAGTGTCTTTCAATCCCAGTATAGTCTTATGACGTGCCCGACTAGGCTAAATAAAATTCAACGATTCTGTTGAGTTGGACACAGACATATAAACCCATTCTTAATTTGTTTTACTTGGAGTTGTTTTATTCATTTTTTTTCTTTCGCTGTCTCTTTTTTTTTTCTATTTTCCCATCTTTGCTAAAACCTCTTCTTTCCTCTCTCTTTCTAAATTCTCTTTCTGCCGATGAACTCCTTGTGAAATATAGCCAATGAAACTCAATCGCGTTACGAAAATATTGTATTCGTAAGAGTCGAACAGAAGAAACAAAATCTACAACGAACTCGGCGCTTCGATGGTTCTCATTTACAGGGTGCGATGGGTAAATTGTCGCGATTTTATATTTTAATTTCGCGCATGCGCATACGCGTTGATTTTTCTTATTTTATTTTGTCGACTGCCCAGTGTAGTAGGATCAGTTAGACACTGTCTATGAGAAAAAGATCACCATGAGCCAACTCACTCCGCCAGAAATATGGAAACTGCATGCTGTACTGCTTAGCATTCGCACCAGAAGCACCAATACGAACATTTCAGAGTGTTTGGATGTCGATCTGATGACAGTGGAGAAGATTCGGAAAGAATTGGATGAGTCTAATGGTGATTACGAAGGTGTTTGGAATGTTGCCGACGTTATCTTCCCACTTATACGATATATATCTTACGGCCAATACGGGAAGCACAACAAATAAGAGACGCCTAAAACTTACTAAATTCAATAGATACGAAAAACTTTTTTCCAATTCTGTACAAACACGGCTCCATATTAAGTGGTTTCTCGAATCTCATTGGAGTCACGTGAACTCCAAATGATCAGTAATACGTCAGTGTCCGGTTTACAGCGTACATTCCCGCTAAAACTCAGATGGGATTCGTGAGCCGAGCACCGGCTGTCAAACAACGATAAAAATGACTCGTCAACAACAGTCACCGACCAGATCTGCAAAGAAACAGTCGAAGGACAGTCGGTGAAAGAGGGTCAGCTAAACACATCATGCCTCCATCAACAGCATAGACAACATACAACACACGACGAAAGTAAGTCTTGTCTTGTCTCTCTTTGTTCAATGTGTTTTAACATTACTGCTATCGCGCGCACTCAGCAGTCACAAAGACATATTGGCGTACCATATCACTTGATTTCTTCACTTGTAGCCAAAACACTTCGAAAGTTTGCAGACTCGCTTGCGAGAAATCATTTCAAACAATCGTATTGGTTTCTTCATGGCCACAACAAAGAACATTGATTTATAATATGCAAATACATATATCTAGCTGTGAAAATGTCACTGTCATTTAGCTTGGTCTTCTTCCTTTTCTGAAGAGATCATTTATATATATATATATAATTGTGTTGTATTCGTGGACATGACATACGGGTAGTCTGACCACACAAACTGAACACTGAGGCCTAGATCAAGTAGTTTGATGAGGTAGTGCTTCCCTGGGTCAAGAGGGTGACTTCTGGAAGACCCTATGTCTGGCAACAGTACTCTTCACCATGCCACACAAGCAGGGGAAACGCACTCATGGCTGTCAGACAATATCTGCAACACAACTCACTTTATATTTGACCAGCTCACTCCCCAGACTGCATACCCTTGATTATTATGTGTGGGATGCAGTTGTGTGAGAGACCAGCAAAACTCTTTGTAACACCCAAGATGAACTGAAGGCGAAGATTATATCAGCATTCACCAACTTAAACAAAGAGACCGTCCAGAAGAGTTGCAGGAAATTCCGAAGTCGTCTGGAGGCCGTCCTGAAGAGATGGGAAGAGATGCTGGAGGCCGTCCTGAAGGATTCAGGAGGTTCTGAAGTCGTCTGGAGGCCGTCCTGAAGAGATGCAGGAGGTTCCGAAGTCGTCTGGAGGCCGTCCAGAAGAGATGCAGGAGGTTCCGAAGTCGTCTGGAGGCCGTCCAGAAGAGATGCAGGAGGTTCCGAAGTCGTCTGGAGGCCGTCCTGAAGAGATGCAGGAGGTTCCGAAGTCGTCTGGAGGCCGTCCAGAAGAGATGCAGGAGGTTCCGAAGTCGTCTGGAGGCCGTCCAGAAGAGATGCAGGAGGTTCCGAAGTCGTCTGGAGGCCGTTCAGAAGAGATGCAGGAGGTTCCGAAGTCGTCTGGAGGCCGTCCAGAAGAGATGCAGGAGGTTTCGAAGTCGTCTGGAGGCCGTCCAGAAGAGATGCAAGAAATTCCGAAGTCGTCTGGAGGCCGTCCTGAAGAGATGCAGGAGGTTCCGAAGTCGTCTGGAGGCCGTCCAGAAGAGATGCAGGAGGTTCCAAAGTCGTCTGGAGGCCGTCCAGAAGAAATGCAGGAGGTTCCAAAGTCGTCTGGAGGACATAGTTGAAGCCAATTGCATTTTGAATAAATTTACTGTTTAGTATTTCAAAATATTTTTGTGTAATTTTAATAAATATATTTGTTAAAATGAGATGTTAGCGTTATTTTCTTTTTTGCGTAAACGCGATGACAATTTATCCATCGCATTCTTGATATTGTTCATGTTGTAACTGGCTTGGCTGTGGTAATATACTTTAGGCGCTCCGTTTTATAATGAGACATTCTGATCTACTCCAACCCCCCTCTTTCTCTCTCTCTCTCTCTCTCTCTCTCTCTCTCTCTCTCTCTACAATTTTTACGTGTTCATTGCGTTCACTTTCGCATAAATAATTTTGGGAAAGGTATGAATGCATCTCGTCTCTACTCCCACAACGTTCGGTTAAATAGCAGAAATCGCTTGTCTTTCGGTAGCAACCAGATATTCACAAATGATCGTAATATACTCTTAGGTAGATCATTTATGGAGAGGAGAAAGAGGCTTGAGCCGAGAAGCGAAATTTCGTGGACATCCTCGTTGATCGTCTGAAACTCGTAGGACTGGCCATTAAATATTCACCTTCAGGGACCTACCGCCTTGCAACGTCTTGATAACTGAGAAGACTCTTCCAGTGACTCCATAGCTAAAGTAGTCATATTAACACTTTATTGCTCGCAACATTTTCAGACGGTGATGGTTTGTTTTCATCATTTTGATTTACCGCTATTGGTGATACGAAACTGATATTAGGAATACTCGGATAAGTTACAGAAATTACACTACCCACCTCCCCCAGCACGCTTTTCAGGATAAGTATTTAAATTAAGAATGTATAGTATATATTGCAGATCTCACTTAATGTCAAGAATCCACAAAATTAATTTAATGACAAACCTGTTTTTATTCTTTTATTCTATTTTCTTTCTTTATCACGTATATCATTTTTTCATCCATGTTTTTTTATACTTTCTTTTTATTTCTATCCTTACATTCTATTTATTCTTTCATTCTATTTCTTTGTTCATATATTTCGATTCTCATCGCTGTTTTTTTTCATTCTACAATATTTTATTCTTTCATCTTATCCCATTTACTCATCTATTTTTATTTTTTTTATATTTCTTCTCTTCATTCAATTTTTTCATTTTTTTATCCGATTTTTATCCTTTTATTTTACATTATTTTTATTTTATTATATTTTTTATTCTTACATTCTACTTATTCCTTCTATAACTTTATTCTTCCTCTTCGTTATTCGATTTCATTTTATATATTATCGTTATAATCTCTAATTCTAGTTTGAATTCTTTTATTCTTTCATTCATTTCTGCGTTCTGTTTTCTTTCTTTATCACATTCATGTTATTTTTCATTCCTCTATTTCATTTCTTTTACTTCATATTTTTCATACCTTCTTTACTGTTTTTCTTTCTTTCATTATATTTTTATTCTTTCATACTGTTTTAATTGTTCCATTTTTAGATTTCTTCATTTTATCCTATTTTCTTTTATTATTTAATTCTTTTTTTCATCATATTTCCTTCTTTCATACTGTTTTCTTTTCTTCATTTATTTACAAATATTTTTCTATTTTCATTCTACAATGCCTTATTCTTTCATTCTTCCAGCTTATCCTATTTCCTTCCCCTATTATTATCCTTTCATATTATTTTTCTTCGTCATATTTTTCCTTTCTCCTCTGATTTTTATTCTTTCATTTTATATTATTACTAGCAGCCTTCTCCCGCGCTCTACCACTTCGCAAAGTAAGATATATTCACGACTTGAAATCGTCGAAAGAACAATTTTAAATGAGCATTTTATTCATAAAATTTTATTCATAAATTGGCTTGTTATATTTAAGGAAAGTTTTACAAATAGATGCCAACTTGTTAAATGCCAAGTAAAATGCAAATTTCAAAGACATTTTTTGCACTATATAAGACAATATTCCTAAACAGAAACTATTTTTGATAAGAAAATCAGAACAATCCTCAAATAAAAGAATACTGATGAAGGATAGTTAATTAATGAAATATACTTTTTTTTAAATCAATATTCGAATTAGTTAAACCTGAAGAGTGATATCACCTAGAAGTAGATAATATATAATAAAGATATTGCGCCTTTAGCGAATAAATTATTATAAAGTAGAGTTGGGGATTTTTAACCCCAGAATTTGTTGAATAATTTCACTCCAGTTTCGTAGTTATTCATATAGATTTCATAATATAGGTTTTACTAAATTATCTATTATGCTTCTCTAAATCTTCAAATGTTGAATGTATAACTAATTCTAATTTTCTATCTCCCATCTTAACACTATATTTATTTTATCTTACAAATTTTCCCCTGTTCTGTCATCCATGAAATAAAAATAATTCTTTGTACGAAAAATAAAGACCTACGTACATTAAATCATCAGTGGCAGCAGAAGAATTGTCGTTGAACTTTTAACAGGTAAGCTTAAACATTAATTCAATACTTAAATGCAGCGATCAATTTTGAGTTCATCTGCAGTTTATTGATGCTTATCGCATCTACTCCTTCGTAGCTGTTGAAGGCCAAACCAAGAGTCCTCCACAGGAGCTAGCTTAAATGCCGCCCGATAGGGCAGCTTTTAAGCGAGTTTATAATAAAACATGCACTTCAATTTTGGAAAATAAAAGTTACAAAGGAAAATAAAAGTTACTTCACTTGAACCATGAAAGCGACGATAATGGCTAGTATAATATATTAATATATGTTTTTAACCCTGCATAATCTGGCAACCCTGAATCTGAGCTCAACGAAAATCGTCCCTCGCGCCTAACTTTTCTAGGGCTTTTGAATGACCTGTGAATCATTGAAATCGGACCAGGGGGAACGGAGGAGGTTGCTTGGAAACACGGACAAACACACATAAATACACTGTACTTTATATATAGGATTTAACTATTTTCTTTCTTTGTTACATCTATTTTTATTTTTCATCTCTGATTTGTTTTATTCTTTCATTTTATTGTTCTTTTTTCATATTATTTTTCTTCATCATATACCTTCCTTGCGTTTTCATTCTTTCATTCTATTTTCATTTTTCCATTATATATCCATTTTATCATCTTATTTTCTTCATTTAATCCGAATTTCTTTCATTATTCTATCTTATTCTTTCATTATATTTCATTTTCACGTGTTTTTTTCTTTTCTTTATCCACTTACTTCCTTTTCATTTATATTTTCTATTTTCATTCTACATTCCTTATTTCTTTCATTCTTACATTCTACCTATTCCTTGTATAACTTTATTCTTCCTCCTCATTATTCGATTTCATTTTATTTATTTTCTTTATATTTTCTATTTTCTTTCTGCATTCTTTTTTCTATCATTCTTACATTCTACTTATTTCTTCTATAACTTTATTCTTCTTCCTCATTATTCGATTTCATTTTATATATTTTCTTTATATTTTCTATTTTCATTCTGCATTCTTTTATTCTTTCATTCTTACATTCTACTTATTCCTTCTATAACTTTATTCTTCTTCCTCATTATTCGATTTTATTTTATATATTTTCTTTATATTTTCTATTTTCATTCTGCATTCTTTTATTCTTTCATTCTTACATTCTACTTATTCCTTCTATAACTTTATTCTTCCTCCTCATTATTCGATTTCATTTTATATATTTTCGTTATAATTTCTATTTTCATTCTGCATTCTTTTATTCTTTCATTCTTACATTCTACCTATTCCTTCTATAACTTTATTCTTCCTCCTCATTATTCGATTTCATTTTATATATTTTTGTTATATTTTTCATTCCTTCCTTATATTTTCTATTCCTTTATTTTAATTCCTCAAATATATTTTTATTCTTCCTCTTTTTTCATTCCCTTTACTTTTGCTTCTTATTCTTATCCACGTAACGTTCTTTACTTCTTTTTCCTTTAGTTTTCTAATCATTATGTTACTTTTTCCTCTCTTTTTTCTCACATTTTTTTACATCTTTCTCTTTGACCTCTTTCTTTTTTGTATTCCTTTTTTTAATTTGTTTTCCTTTGTTCCCAGTTTCGAATTCACCGCCATTTCTTTCCATTATTCTACTTCATTTTTACCTCATTTTATTCTCTCTCCGTAGAGGACGTTCTCTTTCGTTTTCACACTTTCGCGTTACTTGTCTCTACTTACAAATTAATCCATCCATCCAGTCTGTACCGAGTTGACTCTTCAAGACCCGACCCGAACCCGAACTGAATCGAAGCTAATCGAATTGAAGCGAATCGGTCGCTCGCCCCGAGACAACTAATTCTCACCCTCCCAGTCTGCGGGAGACGGGCAGCCTTCAACAATAAAGAACAATCGTTTCTACTGAAACTGAGCAGCAAGGAACCGATCTTTCGGTCGATCGACGCGCCAGTGCTCTCTTTCAATCTCATTCACCTTATCTCATGCTACCCTTTTTTCTTTCTTTTTTCGCTTTCATTATTCCCCTCCCTCTGTAAGAAGTTATCATCTCTCTCTGGCTTTCTCCTATTCTTTCTCCATTGTTTTATTCTCATTCTACTTACGCACCTCTTTCTCGTTTCTTCTCTATTGCTCTGAGTAGCAAGATAATGTTTGTAAACTTTTATACCTTTCTCTCGTTCTATGCCCGTTTTTCTGATTCTCTCTTTCTTACAAACACTCTCTCTCTCTCTCTCTCTCTCTCTCTATATATATATATATATATATATATATATATATATATAACAAGACCCACTTTCATTTACATTTCATCCCGTTGTATCCCCACTTTTTATTCCTTTTATCTATCTATCTATCTATCTATCTATCTATCTATCTATCTATCTCAGTAACGAGCAAACGATTCCACCCTCATGTAAGTTTATCTCGTTCTATTCCTATATTTTTAGTTTTTTGTTTTCTTAGTTCTTTCTCCTCTCTCTCTCTCTCTCTCTCTCTCTCTCTCTCTCTCTCTAGCTATATGCATGTATATGCACATAAATATATATTCTTAATATTTAAATATATATATATATATATATATATATATATATATATTAAAATATTGGTAACGAGCTAATGCCTAGCAACACTTGTACCTTTCTTCCGTTTTATATACATTGATTTTTGCTTTTCTTTTCTCTTTCTTACACAGACACACACACAGACACACACACAGACACACACACAGACACACACACAGACACACACACACACGCGTGCTCGCGGTAACGAGGTAAAATTTACACCCACTTGTGACTTTCTCCAATTCTATCTCATTGCTTTTTCTCACTCTCTATTCTCCCTATCTATCGATAGATAGATATCATTCCCTTCATATCTATCCATTGAGCTATCTAAGTTTACTGTTGATATTAATCTAGCTCTCCATAGATAGATAGATAGATAGAAAGAGAGATATCAGTCTCTTCATAGCTATCCATCGATCTATTTCAGTTTACTGTCCATGTTAATCTATCTTGATAGATAGATAGATAGATAGATAGATAGATAGATAGATAAGATTTTCATTCTCTGATGCCTTTCGATCGTTGTCTTAACTTTTTTTCTTCTCTCTCTTGATTCCTCTCGAGACAAATGTATTACCACCTCTGTCCCATTACAATTATTAAATTTGCATACACATTTTTCTTTTTCCCTTCTGAATTCTTTTCCTCTTTGAAATAGCAGAAGTATCTTGACCTGAGATGCCAAACCTCAAAAAGTTCTGCAAAATGTTTTAACAGAAGATGGGAAATAGGTCATTGAAATCCGAACGTACGTCAGATTTGTGAAAGATGCCTTCCAAACAACAAAGTTAAAGAAGCAGAAAGATTTCGCTAGAAACAAAGAAAAGAGTGCCGGATTGCTATGTGAGATCAGTCCTATTCTATGGCAATAAATGCTAGACAATCGCACCAGCGATGAATAAAAAAAAAATAGAAGCAATATAAATATGGTTGTACATAAGGATATTGAGAATTCTATGAACGAAGCGAATTAACAACAATGAAGTCTTAAAGAAAATGGCAACAAAAAGAAAAATTATACTCAAAATCAAAAAGAGACAAATAAAATTCCATGGACACATAATGAGGAAAGAGGGTTTGGAAAATCTGATCCTCACGAGGCATTTCGCCGTCAAGAGATAGAGGAAGGTACAAGTTATCTACCTGATGTATTAGTGTGAATGGATGGTGAAACGGGGGATGTTAATGGATAGGAAGTGGTGGAGAGTCATGATTCCTATATCCTGGCTCACAGAATAATAATAATAAGACTGTAAACATTCTAAACGAACAAAATTTACATTGTTCGGACTATCGTCCTCTTTAATCTTTATCACAACATTTCGGCCGTTGTATCCTCCAACCTTCTGAAAGGTGGTTGGAATGTCGACTAAAATCGAAATTCCAACCAACAAAGATGAGGACGATAGTCCGAACAATGTAAATTTTGTTCGTTTAGAATGTTTACAGTCTTCTTATTATTATTCTGTGGGTCAGGATATAGGAATCATGACTCTCCACCACTTCCTATTCATTAACATCCCCCGTTTCGCTATCCAATCACACTGTAAATAGTGTACATAATACATCATCTCAGAAATATAGACAGATTCTAAACGAAGTTAGCCATAAATCAAACCTCACTTTCAACACCTCCTCTCTGTCTTTTTTCTTTCTTTTTCTTTTCTCTTTTTCTTCAGTTTATACTTTTTATATCACTTCTCTCTTTTTCCTTGATTCTTTTTTTCATAACGTTCTTCATTTTGTCGCTATACAATTTATTTCTTGAGGTCAATTTTGGCCAATGAAAGAAAGAATAATTAGCGGATTAGTCTATCTGACCTTTGCCTTTTCATCTCAAGAAATCCGCTTACTGGTGGTTCTATGCCAGACAAAACTAAGCTATAATTTTTTTTTTCTGTGAACTTCTGAAATAAAGTTCCCTCGCATTTACCATTTCACCTCTCTCTTGGAAATTCACTTCCATTCAATTGTCATGATATCTCCCTAGCCTTTTCTCTATGGCATGCTTTTGAAGTAGTGGATGAAAAAGTCTTCTTCTATCTATCGTGTCCCTTGGAGATGTGGCTCTTAACAACTTCCAATCCCTTGCAGCCGTTGGTAAGGTCTGTCTTCACCATTACTCCTAGTCGCTGTTCTGTGATCCATTTACAAAAGCATGTTATTCTCTGCTTCCCGCCGCCATTCTACATTCAATATGTCCTATCAGCGTCAAATTCTCCAAGCCCTCTTTTCTCATTGATATAATGGAATACACGTGCACCTGTGTTCCCCCTCACTGGAATATGATTGGGTGTGACAGAGTAAAGAGCCTTAGTCTGAGAGCTAAGTCTATAACGACGCCCATTGGACTACGCCATTGATCTACACTTACCTGCGACTACGACGCATACCAGTCGATTACTGCTACCGTATTGTACTTGGTTATAGCAGCCAAAACCACTTAGCTACTTCGTTCAAATATATCCCTTTACGGGACATATCACTCATTACGACTCCTAGAAATTTCAACACTTTCCCTCTGATATTCTAAATACACACGTCCTTTTTCTTACCATTTTCCTTAAAACTTCCTCCTTTCTCACATATTCAATCCATGCTATTCTCAACATGCTTCTGTAAAACCCTATTCTATTGCTTCAAGTCTCCACTTCATCTGTGAATAGATTACCCAGCAGTCAGTGCCATATAAGAAGAATTATATTACGAGGTATGTCTGAAAAGTAACGGGACTGGTCACGTTCTTCGATGTGAGTGGTATCGTCTACAGTGAGTTCTTGCCACGGTGTCAGACGCTGAATCAGCAAGTCTACAAAGAGATCCTGTGGCGTTTACTTCGCTCATTGCGCGAAAAGAGACGAGAGTTGTGGCAGGAAAAAATGTAGCTGCTTCACCACGACAAGGTACCTGCTCAGAACGCCCTGAGCATCCGGCGGAGAAGAACATCGCCACAAATGAACAACCACCCTATCTCTCTGATTTTGCTCCGTATGACTTTTTTTCTTTTCTCCAAGCTCAAGGGGATTACCAAGGGGATTATCAAGGAGATTATCAAGGGGACCTGTTTTGAAGTCGTAGAGGCCATCAAAAAAGCCGTATTGACGCAGCTGAGAGGCATCCAAGAACAATTCTCCCAGAAGTGCATACAAATGTGGCAAAGAGGGATAGAAAGGTACATTAGACTCGAAGAGGATTACTTTGAGGGGAAACCATGTAGTTTGTTGTATGGAATTAAAATAAATTGTTTGTGACACCAGTCCCGTAAATTCTCAGACAGACCTCGTACATAACGATTCAATAGAAGAGGAATTATATTACATAACATTTCAGTTTCTAAAGATTTTTCTTGTTTCTTAATATTGTGCTTAGCTTTTGAAAGGCATTTTCGTTACTCCAAAGCGACTTTGGATTTCGGTGTCACATTTCCGTCCACTGTTAAAACATTTCCCAGATATTTAAATGTTCGTACTTGCTAGATTTTGGCATCTCCAATTTGTGATTCACACCTTGACCTCTATAGTTGTCATCAAAAGAAACAAAGGCTTTTAGTAATAAAGTTAAAACCACTAAAATTTTAAAATCCTGGGTATAATGATTGGCAGTAAGGACTCTGAACCAGGAGCGTCGAACCATAATTGCGTTTGTTTCAAACCTGCTGGGGTCCCAGCTATTGGCACAGAGTGAATCCCAAACAAAACAGTATGAAAGTATAAAAATAAATTTTTATAGTAAAAATACCAGCAATAATTTGTTTTTATAAAAAAAGAACTATGAATACATATTTATAGAAAAATAACCAACAATATGTTTTTAAATCAAAATGACCAGCAAAGCTTTTTATAGTAAAATTACCAACGATACATGTTATACCAAAATAGTTGTCATAGTTGAAAATAAAATTGTCAAAAGGCTTTAGATGTTATTAAAAGTTAAAATTGATAACGCTAAACAAAATTTTACGACAAAAATACACTCACATTGGATTATTTACCAGCGATACATTTTTATATAAAAAGGAGTAATACATAATATTGAAATGACCAACATTATATTTTTTACAGCAAAATAGCAATAATGATACTGTTGCGTTCAAAATATTTATATGCTTCTAAAAAAGTCAACCAACCAACAACTAAAACTCAATAATGTCCAGCTGCTGAAATAGAAATTTTCTGGATATTGATCTATCGATCGATTTCGCACGCTAAACATATACGAAAATAACTGAAAAAATTTAAAAAAACACGCTTTATCAGTTTTCAGAATTCAATGGCTCACTAACTTTCAAAGATGATAACACCGAGTTCCCAGATTGGGGCCTTTATAGTCTCTACTCATCCCATCCTGCTGACTATAGGGTCCGTAGCAGAAAGAAATGGCAAACTTCTTTTTTCTTTTTTATGGCATGTCCTTTCAGGACGTGAATCTCCACCTCCCTCTATTGAAAAATTTCCCCCCAGACCAAGTTCTGTCATCCACAGCATTTTCGCGCCAGCTAAAAATAAACCACCCAAAAATTCAGCAATAATTTGATTTTATAAAAAATTTGCACTATCCGTTGCACATATTTATAGAAATCCTTCTGTAACCAACAATATGTTTTAAATAGGGACAAAACATGTAAAAAGCTTTATGTAGTCAAAGAGTCTGGAAAAATATCCAGTGAAAACATAAAAATGTGTTGTCCTAATACATATGGGGAAAGTTCTAATGAAATGTATTAAAATTCTTTAAAAAGGTCTTCAAAATGGTGGTATAAAATGACCATTTTCCTGAATACTGTTGAAACCATAAAATTGTCTTAAAATATTTAGATGTTGCTTCCTCCTCCAGACCACGTTTCATCCAAATGCCACCAATAGATATTCATTGCTAAACAAATCCCTTGTTTTCAACCTAAGACAATGTTGGGATGGCCCATGATATCCCTTACATACTTCTGTAGAAACATAAATAGTAAACGTAAAGCTCTGCATTCTTTTCTTTGTTAACAAAGAAAATAATGAGCCTTGAAAAATACGTCTACGGATCTCAGTGTCAAACACAAAATCACAGATAACTAACAACGATCCAAAAGATAAACCAGCCCTTTAAAAAAATCACCTAAACCCTTTAACAATTTTAACATGTTGCAGTGTTGAATTTTTCCTTGATGCAAACGGATATTTCTGGTGAGACCAAACTTGTCTCGTCTCTCCCTTGACCCTCTAAAAATCTCAAACCCATATGGATGGCCCAGTCAAGGACCATCTGGCTAAGAGCTGTCAAATGAATCCAGACCAATGTGTGCCTCAGGCTATCCCTTCACATAATACTTCCTTTTTATCGCTGTCCATCCTCCCAAGAAAAACTGCTCTCTCTCTCTCTTCTCTCAAACCCTTAATTTTTCAATTTTAGATCCTAAATTGGAGTTTTTCCCACAAAAATGGTAAGGTTTCTCTTCTTGATCTACTAATATTTCTGGAACTCTGAATATAGTGTCTGTCATTTGCAAAGAATACCACCAATCGTTCTGCTATCAACGAGCAAATCGTTCCGGGATTTCATTTTTTTTCACGCTCCCCTAAAATCCTACTCCCAGGAATTAATGGAAATTAAGGTCATCGCGCTCCTCTCCCTGGTTCTTTCATAGGAATCTTCTTCCACCTTTATCAAAATTTCTGAGGCTCAATTAATGAAATATAACCCGAAAATAATTGAAAAACGCATTTATGAGCAAAAAGAGACCTTTAGCTAATGCAATAGTCATATGAAATAAATACAACCATAATTTTAATTTTAAAAATGCTACACTCATAAAAAAAAAAATAACTCACTCAGAAGGAAAATTCTGGAGAGTGCCGCCATAGAAAATTATCCAAATATTAATTTACGCCCAGGCTTTTTTCCCTATTTCACCTTTCTTAACAAAATTAATGCTCTTACAAACAAATATGCACAACAGATTCATAAAATCGAAAGAAAATGGCTGAATACATCAACACAGATATAATGACAATATTCTCCACACGTGACAATCTCTGACGTTATTTTTCAGTTAAAAAAATATGAAAATAGCGTTTCTCTACATTCCAGTTGCTAGGTACATTCTGTTTTTGGTTTTATTAGTTACTTTGTTCAATTAATTTCATTTTCGTATTTTGCTTTGATAAAGTCCACATTTGACAAAACGCGTCAGCAATTACCAGTTTTCCTATTGTCATTTTTAGTCATAAATATTGTCTTCTCTACCGATTAAATCGGAGAAATTTTCATATATATATATATATAGAATTAATTGTTTTCTACTTATTAATCCGACTCTAAATGTTTTTGTTTTTTTTTTGTTTGCTTGTTTTTTTAGTGGATGCAGTATTTCATTTTCGTCTGTCGGTCTGAATATTCAAAAAATCTAATTAAAGAAATATACGCCCACTGGTAGGATTCGAACTCGCGTCCCCCTTTGCAGGAAAAATAATCGTTAGATCCGAGGTGCTTTTAACCTACTTGGCCAAGAAGGGCGTCGACAATCAATCATGACCGAATATTGCCTTACAAGCACAATTCCTTTTCGTTCCAGATTCTCGAACGTTCATATCTGCTCAGTTTGGTATCTGAAACGTAAACAAAACACTTTTTTAAGTACTATTTTACTAGATACCCATATTTGACGAGACGCTGCGTTTATTTTTAAACAGTATTTTATTTGCGTCTAACGATAAATTTTATAAATTTTCGTCTATTTGATAAATTTTATACAACTTTGCTATTTATATCTTTCACACTTTCCCTCTGTTTACATTCCATTCTCCGTCTCTCTATATAACTCTGTAGATTATTCTCCTTCTCCTTCTTCCGCTCCCTCTTTCTTTTTTGTTTTTGTTAATTCGTCCCCCTCTCTGTCTATTT
>CAHIKZ030004404.1:305000-365000 GCA_903632075.3 Acanthosepion pharaonis
TATATTGGGGTACCGAACCTTGACCTATTTAGATGGTTAACTTAACGGAAATGATATACAGGAATGGGAGGGAGTGGGGGAGAAAACAAAAGGAAAAAATGGAAAAGAGAGGAGACAGACGACAGTAATACAGATATATCCAAATGAGTGTTACGGCAAAGAGAGAGGGGAGGGAAGTGAATCGAAAGAGGCTGTAATTTTGTTTTAACAAAATTATGTAAAAGATAGATTTCAGTGCTTGATAGAAATTTAAATGTCTAAAAAACGATGAATGTTATCAATTTAAACATTTAATTTTTTAAGTAAATATGTTTGTGTGTGTATGTATGTGTGTGTGTAAGGATTAAATAGGGATTTGGTCTTACTCAGAGAATATAGTTTCTATGAGGAGCCCTCTCACCAACAACTACAACATTCCCCGGAAGAGTGAGTCCAACTTCTTTGTTTCTTTCTCTTCTCGTTGAAAAAGGACACAGGCGTGTCCGAAAATTCTGACTTTAAAATCTTTCTCTTCGTTTTTTAATTTAGTCAAAGAGCCTACGAATATATAATATATATCATATATATATATGTGATAAATATCATCAATCTTATTGCCAATATTGTTATCATTTTGATTTTTATTCTTCAAATTATCATTCACCAGCCTATTAAATCTACATGCACACACACACATACATACATACATATACATATATATATATATATATATATATGTGTGTGTGTGTGTGTGTGTGTGTGTGTGTGTGTGTGTGTGTGTGTGTGTTTAGAATATTTTCTTCACAAGCGCAAGAAAAATTAGGATTACTTCTACGCATAAAAGACAATGTTCAAACATCGGAAAACATAAGGAAAATTCAATCCTTTTAATAATATGTGGAAATAACTACTCTTTGCCTGATGAAGGTCACAAGACCGGAAACACGTGTAGTAAAAATATGGAAAATAAAGTATAATATATATTTTTAAAATCCACATTATAGCCAAAAACATTTCTTCTCTTTAAAATATACACTTTTTATCGCGTTGGAACAACTATAACCTATTACTATATATATATATATATATATATATATATATATATATATATATATAATCAATTTTATAATTAAGCATCTCACATTGTGATAATAGAAGATCTGCCAAGAAAGATTGTATGAAGCTGAACGCACATTTACTGTGGATGATCTAACGACTGAAGCATTTTCTATACATTTTCAACCTAGTAAATTGCATCCTCTTTTAATTAAAATACAATTTTTAAATCGAAGTTATGGTCAGACACATTACGGTGTCAGGTAAAGATACTCTGTGTGTTGTTTTGTAAAGGTATCTTTTGTGCTCATAAAATCTTTTATTTAAATCTCTTGAGGTGTCTCCAATGCATTCCTTGTGGCAATTATTACAACTGATATAGTAAATTCCCTCCTTCAAGTTTCAGCTTACTATTATTTGGTTTGGCGGCACCTCGAGGTGGTGTAATTGTTAACAAGCTTGTCTCGCTAGAACAATTCCGACTGCGTAGTGAGTTCGATCCTCACTGGGTGCCCCATACTTTCGGCCTTGTGCCACATCTGAGCTAGGCTTGGAAAAATCACTATTATTTGGTTTCGGATTAAGACTTTTACAATGTGTAAAATATATATATATATATATATATATATATAAGGTTGGTGCAAAAATAATGTCATTTTTTAACGTCAAAAAACGACATTATTACGTCATTATTTTTGTACCAACCTAATATATATATGGGTAATAATTGTCAAATTTTTATGAAACTTTCAGGAATTATTCATAAACGAATGTAATTATTTTCAAAGTGTTTATTTTTTTAGAAATATTTTTTTTACCCCCGCTTATTTGATTCTATGAAATTTCGAGACATTCTTTTTTTGTAGGGGCTAAAGTTTATATTAGTCATAAGAACAAGTCGTCGGAGAATTTAAGTTGAGAAATTTTTGGAGCGTCTATAAGGACCTCCAGTTACAAAAAAATCTGCTCTGAATTGTAAAAAAAAACGGTATAAAACTAAGACATAATTTAATTAGATAAGCTTTTAATTGCATGTATATATAATTACAAGCAATGTTTAGTAGGGTGTGTGTAAAGAACTGCTATAGTCGTCTCCTTGAATCTGGAAGAACAAAAGTTAGCAGGACAGCTTATCAGATGTATTGTCATGACACTAAAATCACAATAATTTCTGCCTCTCCCCCGAAAATGTCTTAAAGCCTCGTGTAAATATAATTTGCAGTAGCTGTGTTGTAGTAGTTAGTTTTGAATTATTTAAACGTATACCAATTGATAGCGTTGGGTGATCCGCACGTCAGATTTATCTCTCTGACGAGCAGATCTGTGTCTTCGAAACTTCCAGTCGAAAGATAAGTCACTGAACATTTTATTTATCTATTCACTACTATTTAATTCAATATGCCAAAAATGTGTTCATCCTAAACGCGTTCTCCTCCAGTAATTTAGTGATTGATGCGTTTTGTTAGGCGTCAACCATTCTTAATGAGGTCGTGAAACGGATAATTTTATGGATAGTGTCATTCTTAATTTATGAACAGTTCCAAAAAGAATTATACCGAGGATACCCTGGACCGAACATGTTCGCAACGACTATTAATTAGATTAAACAGAAATTTTAAAAAAAAGTCCTCTCCTAGATAACAAAGTAACTGTTGAAATTTGTAGAACAATTGATAAGGAAAAGAGGTTTAGAAAATTCGATACTCACAGGATAGAGGAAAATAATGCATAGCCTACCTAAAGAACATAAGTAAATGGATGAGATAACAGGTTTTAAGAGTGACAACAAACAGAGAAAATTATTTAAACGTATGCCAATTGATATCGTTGGGTGTATTCCTGTTTTATTTTATTCTATTTAGTTTTTTTTTTTTTTTTGCAGCTCAACTTTGCTGAAGTTTCCTCACACTGTCTAATACGATCGAGCTAGTTCGAACATCCATGCATGTCACGCCAGCTATCACGGTCCCGCATCAAAGTCGGAAGGTCATTAGAGTGGAATTTTGTGTCATAACATAGCTGGCCAGTGTAGGCGGTAGTTCCGTCGTCTTGCTCCATGACTAGGTGTCCAGAGCAGTAGATCACTCGCGAGCGTTTTGCTCGTTATCAATGCCTGCAAAGCGAATTCTGTGTTAGAAACAATAGCGTCGGGTCCATAGAGCTGTGATTTAGTTGAATGTCGTCTCCAAGAGTATCTGGTTTGTCATGGGTATAAATCAACGCTATTCCGTTGCATCTCACAGGTGGAATATGGCGAGTCACTCACACTTCTATCGCTACTTGGAAAGTGCTCGGACGAACTACATTCCTTGGTTTCACCAGTTCTAAACTTCACGGTTAGGACCCACCAGGACACTTACATAGTAGCAAGCCACCCACATTCCCACCGTATTCCATCGACGAGAAGTAAGTTTCACTCAAACAACTTCTTCCTGCCAACCACTGCCCTGTGGAACACACACCCAAGAGGATATTTATCCGATCACTACAATCTCAATCTGTTCAAGTCTAGAGTTAACCGTTACCTTCCTCTCTTATCCATATAAATTACCCCTTAACGTGACTGTCTACCTCGAGTGGCTCCCGGGCCTTGTACATGTCGAAGCTGAGTATATAAAAAAAAAAACGTATTCAACTTGTATCTTTCCTCACATACGTACAATTTGGTGGCTTTTACTTCCTTCGGGAAATATCTGTGGGGCATATAGGGGACGCTAAGTTGGACCATTATTGCTCCCTCCTTCCTAATTTTTCTTGATGAGACGTGTTTGTTTGAGGACGATTAGATAGCTGCATATATTCTCATTTGCGTGTGCGTCCGTTTGCATGTCAAAACCTTCGAGCGGATAATGAAAAGTTCACAGTTTCATCCACTTTTCAAAATCTGATTAAATGACCAAAGATCAGAATTCGTTTCTGGAATACCTTCTTGTTAAGAGGGAGCAATTTTCAGTGAATCTTCTAAAGATTATCCACATATATTCGAGCTGGCATTATATGCGTTAACTTACATTATATGAACTTTAATCTATTCTCTCCTTGTTATCTATTAATGTCACGAGCGATAAGATGTTATGTTGCTTTCGTTAGACATTTGTTTTCTTCTTAATCCTGTTATTTAATCTATGGTCCGAATGTATTGAAACCTTTGGATAATCCTTTTAATTCTCCGTTAAGAATCATTCAGCAGACAACATACGCATGAGATAAGCTTAGATGAGTCTAGCTTAAGACAAAAACGAATAAAACGCAGTCAGAAGATTATGCTAAGATTGGCTTCCATAGAAAAAGGATTTTGGCATTTGTCTGCCTTGAAAAGCAGCATTCAAAATAATAGCATTTACTAGTCATGTATATCACGGATGCTAAATACTTGCAAAATAAAATCCTTATATTTTCTTCAATGAAGTCCAGCAAAGGAGAAAACGTATCGGCTATTTTTTTCCTTTTGTCTTTATTTATATTTATTTTGCATATATATATTTAGTTATATCCGAAATTTACACACACACACACACACACACACACACACACACATATATATATATATATATATATATATATATATAAAAAGCAAAAACACTAATATTCCATGGTCATAATTTATTCCATTGGAATCGTAAATACGATCAATTCATCAGACCTACAAATTCAAAAAGAAAACAGAAAAAAACAACTCCGGAAATAAAAAATAAAATTTAGAGAGAGTGTAAGTATGAGAGTGTGGGACGAATGTTAGAGCTATAGAGAGGGGTGTAACAGACGAGAGTAGGTGGGGGATTAAAATTTAACAGAGAGAAGTTTTAAAGAGGGGAGTTAAAGACGGTTTAAGTGAGAGAAATATGAATGTTCCCGGAGTTGTTTTTTTCTGTTTTCTTTTTGAATTTGTAGGTCTGATGAATTGGATCGTATTTACGATTCCAATGGAATAAATTATGACCATGGAATATTAGTGTTAAAGCCATTGTATTATATCCTTACTCTGTCCTGGACATTGAGTTCTACCTGGATTCTATCCTCTTGTAATTTTTTTTTATACAAATATATATGTATGTATGTATGTATGTATGTATATTTATATATTTTGCATATGTATGTGTATATTTACCACTAATATCAATATATATATATATATATATATATATATACGTTAATGGTCAGAGTTGAATCAGACCAGGAAACAGTAGTATTAAAAAGTTCTCAATACAAGTGAGAAAAAATATAAATAAAAATACCATGTAGAGCTTTTTTTTATTATTCAGCCGTCTTTGCCCCTTTCTTTCAAGTACATTCAATGTCCTGCCTTTCAACTATCATGAGCCTCTCATGTTTTAAAAAATAATTATGCAGCGTTCTTTGTGGTTCTTCTGAAATAAAGCGTTAAAGTGGTCATTTTAAAAGTATCGCCCAAAGAGACCGTCAGGTCGAAACCATGGTCGCGTATTTTAACTGATCTCCTGATTTTTAAAGACACATATATATATATATATATATATATATATATATATATATATATATATATATATATATATATTTTAAAAATCAGAGGGGTAATCGTTAGCAAGCTTGTCTCGCTAGAACAATTACGACTGAGTGGTAACTTTAATCCACACTGGGTGCCCCTACTTTCGGCCTTGTGCCACATCTAAGCTATTCTTGGAAAATCACTATATATATATATATATATATATATATATCTCAAACTGTAAAAGGTTTTCGTGTGATGTGTGGTGAATAAATCATTAAAAAACTCAATGACTTATCTGCTGACGCAGACGCAGATCCGCACGTCAGATTTATCTCTCTCTGACGAGCGGATCTGTGTCTTCGAAACTTCCAGTCGAAAGATAAGTCACTGAACATTTTATTTATCTATTCACTACTATTTAATTCAATATGCCAAAAATGTGTTCATCCTAAATGCGTTCTCCTCCAGTAATTTAGTGATTGATGCGTTTTGTTAGGCGTCAACCATTCTTAATGAGGTCGTGAAACGGATAATTTTATGGATAGTGTCATTCTTAATTTATGAACAGTTCCAAAAAGAATTATACCGAGAATAACCTGAACCGAATATGTTCGCAACGACTATTAATTAGATTAAACAGAAATTTTTAAAAAAGTCCTCTCCTACATAACAAAGTAACTGTTGAAATTTGTAGAACAATTGATAAGGAAAAGAGGCTTAGAAAATTCGACACTCACAGGATAGAGGAAAATAATGCATAACCTAACTAAAGAACATGAGTAAATGGATGAGATAACAGATTTTAAGAGTGACAACAAACAGACAAAATTTATTAAACACTACAAAGGACAGGAGATTGTAGGGATCCGTGATCGCCAACGTCCTGAAGAGATACGGCACATAAGAGAATAAGATACCTAATTGTCATAATATTTGCTATTTGGTGTCATAGTCCTTACAGATTGCCAAATAGAGGTATGTCTTTACTTACATTACGCTCGAGCATTCGTCAGGTGACTTGAATGTCGAATTGAACCCTTTATTTCGTCCACCGGGGAAGATTGTTCTAGTTCCACATGCCATGCCTCCTCCAGATGTCTCCCTTTATCTAAACTCTCCAAGTGTTTCGTTCACCACTGCTGTAGCCTGGTATTAAACTCACAACTCAAGGATACATGGCCCAGTGGATAAAAGCGTTGGTTAGATCCAGTGACTATGCATAAAAAAGGCCGAAGCGTACAACGGCCGAAACAATAAAGATGAGGATAACAGTCCGAATAAAGTAAATAATGTAAGTAATGACCATCCAAAGACTTCGTCTACCCTCCAAGATATGGACGATCATGGACCTTCACAACTTCTTGTCCTTTGTAGATATTAATCTTTTTGCTATATCCCCTTATCTTTGTACTGTTACCCATGTCCATAAGCTTGTTAGGTAGTATATTCGCTTCTTTCCTCTGTCTGGAATGATGTATGGAGGCAGCAAAATGTTTTAAGTGCTTACCTCCATTATGTCCTGAGATTGACAAATTTTACAAGCCATCTTTCCTCATGATGTTCCCGAGAAATTTCACTGTCATTTTTTGACTCGAAGTTCGTTCGTCCTTCGCATGCGGAGATAACATTGACTTCGATTCACTTACAAAGATGACTAATGAGTCCGGTCTTCGCTCTAAAAAGTCTGTTGCAATTGTGACGTGGGATGCTAGGGGCTGAGAGTTGGGACCCTCTTGATCTTTTCTTTTCTGGCGTCTCTGACCCTAATTCTTTCTTCTTCAAAACAGAAGAGAAAAGATTCAAAATATAAGTGTCCTTTTTACTGAACTGCCATCGGTCCTTCTATATGGCAGTGGATGTTGGGAAACCCTCATAGATAAAGAAGAGACGAGGCAAGGAGAATATGGTTCTACTGAAGAATACTGACAATTTATTTTATTCGATCGTGCTACCTAGGATATTATTGAGTCTATCATGCCAACCATCATGGTCCTGCATCAAAGCCGGAAGGTCATTAGGGTGGCATCCTGGGTTACTACATAGTTGGTCAATGTAGATGGTTGCTTGCTGGGCGACCAACACGTCTTGCGCCGTGGCTAGGTATCAAGTGAAAAGGGCACCACAGAAAGCGTTATGATATGTCGTTGTTGCACATGTCTAAAGAAATAAGTCGATCACGATTACCACTTGAATCTGCCGGGCGCCATTACGAACGGGGAGATGATTGACCCGCAGCGAATCTTTATCGCGATTCTGATTGGTTACTAAGACAATGGGCTAAAAGAGATAATAAGGATATTATTTACTCAATACATCACATCTACCCTCTTGAATAAGTTGGTATTACTAATTAATTTCATGGGATTTAATTTTTGTGTACAATCATCTTTATCATCATTTGTCGACCGCAGTTGGGATTATCGAGCCAAGGCAAACGATGCGTACCTTTAGCTGTATAGTATTTACTATGCAAGGACTACATACAGTTTTGAATTCAGAGTCACTTTCTCCTAGACTGTTTGCTACCCAAGGCTAAAGAACCCAGTCTGTCCTTCTATTTACCCATAGCTAGGGGAAAAGAAGAGGATTCATACCTTTCCCAAGGGTATTAGCACGTACGTGAATGTAATGGATCCGACTGGAATTCGAACTCGGCTCTCCGATTCCTCAATCCGAGCCTCTGTAGCTATGCACCGTGCGGGCTCTACACCAATCATATGGGGTAGACTAACTGTTCGTTTAGAATTATTATGTCTATATACTTTTTATGGTTTTTTTAACGTGCTGGTTTGTTGAGTATACGACCACTTCTAATCACAGTTCTGTTAGAATCCGGTCGAGTTGAGACCCATTTGACAGTATCTCGTTGTTTCTTTTTTGGTAGGTTTACAGGGAATTGGTGTTGTTCTGAGTTGGAACTGATAATCAGACATTACTAATTGTCGTATGTACCCTCGGCTCCATCTATATTTATTTCCAGTTGGTGTTTCATTAATGTACGTTATTGGCTGATGTCCTTTTTTTGCACTTATTCACCCGCACTCCATGATAACATACTTATCTCGCAGATGTATGAAAACACGAAAATCTTTTAAATGCTTAGGACACCAAAATCTTTTAACTGATTAGGGATCTCATCAGTCTTTATCAGGTATGTATTTGATTATATGGAGACTGAAATTGATCACTAGGGCTATAAGGGCATTGATTTCATCTATTATTTTGGTGCCATTATTATTATTATTATTATTATTATTATTATTATTTTCTTTGATTTCTGTTGTATGCACATTTCCTTCCGGGTCCCAACCAGAGATCTAAGGTCAGAAATGGCTTCGTGATATTTTCCACTGATAATTTTTGTAAAAAAAAAGAAAACGAAAAGATCTTCTAGGCAACATTTATGTTGATGTTATCTGGGACACTGTTAGTAAAATTTCCATTCCTTTTCTCACGATACCCGGAGCTCCAATTACTACTGGTACAACCTCAGTCTTCATTTCCCACATCCTATTAATCTCGATCTCCAGGTCCTTGTATTTAGACAATGTCTCGATAATTTTCATGGAGGTGTTTCTCTCAGATGGTACTCAGATGGTATTATTATTATTATTATTTCGCTAAAATATATTGAAATTGCTATACTGAATGATGCATAAAACAAATGGCTTAATCATGTGATTATATGATTATAGCAAAGTTAGTAATGTGGAGGTGATGGGAGCGAAGTGAATTGAAATATTCTGCCTTTGTGCGTGTCTTCAAGTAAACCTTGTCTTTAAAGAAATTCTTCCAATTTGCATTTTTTTTTTACTTTTCTTGTTGTTCATCATTTTAATCTATTTCATTATTTTATGAACATCATTCCATTTCATTTCCTTCATACGTTTCATCATTTCTTTTTTCTCTTTTCATTTCTTTTTAATACTTTATGGCGTTCTTTTTCATCTGATTCATATTCTTATCTATCCTCTTAGCATTCGTAAACCTTTATCAGATTCTTTCTGTTCTTTACCTTGTCTATCCTCTTTTAAATGTGATAGAGAAGGGGCATTGGAAGAGCGAAAGGCGCATTCCAAAAGTTAACAAATTATTTAAAAAAAAAAAAAAAAGAAACAGGAAAAATGCGTGAAAAATCAAAGTCAACAGTACTGAAATGCTATGTAATAGCAATCTTTCTATATGACACTCAATGCCGGACATTTTCCTCACTGACCGATGTAATATGGTTCTAGTGAAGGAGACTAAGAATACTATAGGCAGAATATGAGAGCAATGAGTAGGCTGTAATAAAAATCGGAATAAAACAGACACGTGTTCTTCAAATGAAAGACATTTGAAATTTCTGGGACATATAAGAAGGAAAGTCGGCTTGAAAGCAAATAGGGTAGAGAGAAACAACGAATTAACTACTTAACGAGCTTGTAAAAATGGATGGTAACAAAAGAGACTCGGGTGGGTAATAAAATGGACCAATTTGCTTTGAGCTACAATGGATGGGAAGATATGGAGAGCCATGATCGACGACGTCTTGAAAAGACACGGAACGTGCAATAAGAAATAATATCTTTTATCCATATATTTCTAAGCTTTTTACACACGTTCTTCTCTTTCTTTTTTTCTTTTTTTTTTCATCTTCTGTTTCTTTGTCTGCAATTTCTTTCTTTACAAAGATTCCTTTTTCTTTTATTCCTTCCATATTGCTTATCTTTCTTTGCAGCATTTTACAACATCTATTTTTCTTCACATTCTATAATACCCTTTTTATACCTTTTTTTCGTCTTCTACTTTTTCCTTCTTCTTCTTCTTTTTCTTCTTCTTCTTCTTCTTCTTCTTCTTCTTCTTGCCGCATTACCTTGAAATATTAGGTTGGTGCAAAAATAATGAAGTAATAATGTCGTTTTTTGACGTTAAAAAATACGTCAAAAAACGACATTATTACGTCATTATTTTTGCACCAACCTAATACAACTCCCCGCACGATCACTGGAGATAACCAACGTCGAGCGGTCAGCCATTCAGGTACTGACCAAGTACCTAGATGACTGACCGCTTAAGTTTGGATGTGCGGATGGTGCAATAGATAATGGCTTGGAATTGTTAATCGGAAATCTGAGTTCCAATTCCAGTTGGGTTCGTTAAATTCAGTTATGCACAAATACCCTAGGGAAAGGTATGATTTCACCTCTTCTCCACCCAGCTATGGGTTAATTAGTAAGACTTTTATCACTAAATGTTGTTATCCTCCACCATCACCACCACCACTGTAAACATATTTTCTGGCTTTAAATAACCTGAAAGTGGTTGATAAATCGAAGAAAACAAATATTCTTCTTCCTCTTCCTCTTCCTATTCTACTACTACTACTTCTACTTCTACTACTACTACTACTACTACTACTTCTACTACTACTACTACTACTACTAGCTCTGGTGACTATTTGAGCGAATAAATGGCTTGTAACATTGAATACCTCCCAAAGCAAATCAGTAACGTTCCACCATCGCTTAGCAGATCCTGAACTTTCACCTCTCATGCTGAATGGTTATTCTCTCAAGGGAGGCGGGGGGTCTTTGTCTTGAAAGCTTATTGGGACTCTAGTTCACCCCAGACCTCATGTGAAACTCATAAATACATATAATCATTAAAAATTCTTGGAAAATGGTCTGTTCCTTGAAGTGCCTCAGTAAATACGTGACTCTGCCTACTGTTGCTTTATTTTTACAAAATATCAAATCAAAGTATTAGCGCCGTACGGGCTGGAAATTCCCACTTTCCAGCCTTGACAAAGATCAAAAGCTTTTATGCGACTTTGTAGGTAACGAATTATTTTTCACCCTACAACCACTTTCCCACGGATGGAACATCGCAAACCTCTCGTTACTCTATCGTTATTTGCGTGCTAAATGTTCTGATAGGATACGTTCCTTACTTCCAACTGCTTTGATCGTCACAGGCCCTAACGCCTACCATGTACAGGAGGACGATCATCAACATTCACTTCTTATTCCGTTAGTAAGAAGGAAGATCTGTTCGGACATCTTCTTTGCAAGAACCGCTGCTATGTGGAACAGGTTCCCACAGGAATGCTTCTCTAATCACTACAATCTTTAAGTCTAGGATTAACCGTTATCTTTGCTACATATCCTCTTAATCGGCACTTCTTACTTCCTGTACCTCCTGTTATTTTTATGTGCGTCAATTTCCATCTGTAGCGGTCTACCTTGAGTGGCTCTTGAACCTCATATTTTATTTTTTAAAAATTAAAAAAATGCGTTTCGTCTTAATATTCTTTATCTTTTATCTTCTTCGATATTTTTTGGCTTCTTTTTTTCTCTACTTATTCTTCTATTTATCGCTATTCTGCTTTTTTTTCAGAATCTACCCATACGTACGCTTTTTCACTGCTACTCATTAAAAAAGTCTATTATTCGTCTTTCTAAACGACTACCCATCATCCTCTTGCTTTCTCGTTACTCGGCTACTATAGCAACTACTGCTACCGTTTCAGCAATTACTGCTATGTTTTTTTTATTATTACTGTGACAACGCTTAACACATCAATATGACTATTATTTTTATCACCTCATCATTACTTTGTATCCTATCTTCTTCTACTTCTTCTCCATATATTATCAACTAAGCGTATCTTAGCTCTAGCACAAAGCCACAAATACTGGACATCGGGTGAAGATCGAACTCGCTACGTATTAATAACGATCAAACGAATTACCACGCTAAATATTACTCAAAGCTGAGGCACCCTTAAAACTACAAAGTGTAGAATGTTTTTGACACAGGGCCACATATACTGAGCGATCAAGATCTAAACTAGTTCTCAATAGTAATGATCTGCGAGACTAACTCGCTAATCTCACGCCAAGACGTTTTTTTCTTCATTAAACTTAGTTTGACACAGGGTCACAAGTATAGGGTTATCCAGTGAGGATCGACTGAATTTTGGAGAAATATCTTCTGGTCTGGAAGATCGAACTCACTATTCAGAAGTAAGAGTCAACCAGGCTAAATCGCTATTAGCCCTTAACAAGGCGCCCAAATATATTAACTCTACTTAACTATATTGGGAACAAGGTCACAAGTATTGGGTACCTAGTGAGGATCGACTGGATTTTGGAGAAATATCTTCTAGTCTGGGAGATCGAACTCATTACTCAGAAGTAAGAGTCAACCAGGCTAAATCGCTATTAGCCCTTAACGAGGCGCCCAAATATATTAACTATATATAATGACTTGTATACTTGTGACCTTATTGAGAATAAGGTCACACGACTGGATTTTGGAGAAATATCTGCTGGTCTGGAGGATCGAACTCACGAATCTGAAGTAATAGTCAACCAAACTAAATCGCTATTAGCAAATAATGAAGCGTCTAGATATATTAACTACACTTAACTAAATTGGGAACAATGTCAGAAGTATGGGGAACCCAATGAGTATCGACTGGATTTTGGAAAAAAGCCTTCTGGTTTACCACTCAGAACGACCAAACTTGTTAACCATTACCTCATGTGAGACCATCCTTATATATTGTATTAATTATGTTTTTTGTAGTTATGTTAGTAGATTTATGTCAGAGTTCTGAGTTTTGCGATAGGGGTTTTCCACATTACAGCATCTATCCCACAGACGAAACATCGCAAGTCTCTGGCTACTCTACCCCTTTTACCATAGCAAGTGTTTAGACGCTATACATTCATTAATTCCACCAACCCATCCTTGACTCTCATGCAAAAACCCGCCATACTATTTATACCGGAATTAATCATCCCCAGTCTATTCGTATTCCGTTAGTATGGAGACATCTTTCCAAAAACCGCTGCTTCGTGGGACTAACTCCCAAGAGGATGCTTCCCCAATCTTAAATTCTCCAAGTCAAGGATCAACCGTTATCTTTCCTATATACCTAGTGAACTGCACCGTTTACCCCCTCCTCTTACGTGTTTCAAGTCAATTAGTAAACCTGTGCTGTGAATGAATCTTGGGCCTTTATAGAGTGAACAATTAGTAACAAAAACTGAGTCGCTCACGTTGGTCAAATATTGCGAAGTAAAATACTCTTATCTCTTTAACCGCGTTCGCAATGCATTTTTTATTTTTCTTCTTTTTTTCTTCTTCATTTTCTACTTTGCATTATTCATCTTCTTTTCGTTCTTCTTTTCCTTCTTCATTTTTCATTCTGCTCTTTTCATTCTTCTACTTTTCGTTCTTTTTCGTTTCATTCTTCTTCATTCCCTTTTTCTTCTTCTTTTCATTCTTCTTCTTTTCATTTCTTCTTTTCATTCTTTTTCGTTTCATACTTCTTCATTTCTTCTTCTTTTCATTCTTCTTCTTTTCATTCTTTTTCCTTTCATTCTTCTACCTTTGATTCATCTTCTTTTCGTTATTTTTCTTTTCATTCTTCTTTCTTCTTCTTTTTCATTTTTCTTCGCGTTTACTATCTTCATTTTTCTCATTATTTTCTTTTTTTCATACGTCTTCTTTACAATATCATCATCTTTTTCTTTCTTCATTTCCTTTTTATTATACTCATGAATATGATCAGTATCCATTTTATCATATATTTTTCTTTTTATTATGCTTATTATTATTATTATTATCATCATCATCATCATCATCATTATTATCATTATTATTATTAGCTGTAGCATTACTTACTATTGCATTAATAGTCGTCATCGTAGTAACGGTTTTTTTTTATTAAATTATTGTTACTTTTTATTTTTTTAGTTTCGTATTTTTCGATTTTTTCAGGTTAGACATTACAATTTTTTGTTTTCATTTTTGTTCCGTGTCTTCGGTTTTTATTACAATTTTCTTTTCATTTCATTTCACTTTCTTTTCTTTTTTTTTATTAACTTGAGCATGTTTTTCCCTTCATCTCAGAGCTTGATTAATATGTTCCGAACGATTTTGTCACATTCGTACAATATCAGTCGCGTTGAATTCAATTGAAGATTCTACCAACGGTAAACTTTTTTTTTTCCCGACTGATGAACGGGGTGAAATAGGCGTTAGAAGATGGGGGGTGATGTGTTGAGGGGGATAGAGAATGGCCATAGCTGTCTTGTCGACAAATTTACGCTTCGATAGGGCCAGAAGAGAAATATTTTTAGAGATGGAAATAATTTTTGGAGATGGGATGAGAGAAACGGGCCTTGAGTGGTTGGGATATGGTCCGTTTCTATGTAGAGCCATCCAATTCGGAAAAAAAAAAATAATTTCAAGAACATTTTAAAGATAAAAGAAAAGCAAAAGAAAATGAGATGCGATGAGGTGAAAGACATACAGACAGACAGACGGTGAAAGAAAGAAAGAAAGAAAGAAAGAAAGAAAGAAAGAAAGAAAGAAAGAAGCCACTAGAGAAAAAGAAAGAGGTCAAAGAAAGAAAGAAAAATTCAAAGACAGGAAGAAAGAAATAATAAAAAGTCAAAGAAAGACAGAAAGAAACCACTATAGAAAAGAAAGAGGTCAAAGAAGAAAGAGAAAGTCAAAGACAAAAAGAAAAAAAAAAGAAAACAGTTAAAGAAAGAAAGAAAGAAAGAAAGAAAGAAAGAAAAATTCAAAGACAGGAAGAAAGAAAAAATAAAAAGTCAAAGAAAGAAAGAAAGAAAGAAGCCACTAGAGAAAAAGAAAGAGGTCAAAGAAAGAAAGAAAAATTCAAAGACAGGAAGAAAGAAATAATAAAAAGTCAAAGAAAGAAAGAAAGAAAGAAAGAAACCGCTATAGAAAAGAAAGAGGTCAAAGAAAGAAAGAGAAAGTCAAAGACAAAAAGAAAACAGTTAAAGAAAGAAAGAAAGAAAGAAACCACTAGAAAAAAGAAAGAGGTCAAAGAAAAAAAGAAAAACAGGAAAGACAGGAAGAAAGAAAAAATAAAAAGTCAAAGAAAGAAAGAAAGAAAGAAAGAAAGAAAGGAAGAAAGAAAGAAAGAGAGGAAAAAAAGAAAGAAAGAGGTCAAAGAAAGAAAAACCTACCGTATATAGTCGAGTATTGTGCAAATTTTTATGATTAGTTTTTTACGCAAAAAGTAGGCGGGGGCGCACTATACGCAGGTAACTTTTTTTGAAGATGTTAAAAATCATGCATGACCGGTTGCACTATGCACAGGTATTTTTTTCTGGAGCGGTTAAAATTCATCCTACCCCGTCGGTGTACATTCTCACGGCACTTTTGTCAATGCATAAAACGTAGTACATAACTGCCACGGTATCTGTCTATATTTCTGAGATTATTATATACACTATTTACATTATTCGGACTACGGTATTGTTGTATTACGTGTACATTCCCTTCATTTAACAAATATAAACATAATCCGTCATTTAATAACTGCTTTCTATAAAGATTTGAGTGTCTAGATTCTTCAAATAAAATATTCTTCCCTATAGATTAACAAATACTTGCTGGCCAGCAGCAGCAATGGAGAGCCGCTGCGGCAACAAATCAGAGAACACATTTAAATAATCTCAATTTCTAGCAAATACAATATATGGGCATAAGTACATCTTACGTACAATGACTTGAATTATCAAAACCCAAAGTATGTACGTCAGTTTGTGGGACACAACGTCTTATGTACCGGTAATACTGACAAAATGGTTGTTATTGGAAAGTAAATACCTCAGCGATGTAAACACAAATTTAAGATAGGGAAAGTCTATTAATTCTTCATTTGTTGATTTTAAGTGGCACAAATAGTGGATGAGGTTTTGTCCTTCATGTAGTGACAAAAGGGAACTTAAGCTATGTAGGAGGCAGGTCCAGGCTAAAGGAGCTAGCGTAATGAGATGAATGCAAATTTAAGCTAGGAAAAAAATCTATTAATTCTTCATTTATATAACTTATTTTTTGTGGCATAAAGTGTGGATGAGGTTTTGTTCTTCATGTAGTGACAACTCCCTTATTCTTGCTGCTGCTTATTTTAATTCCTTTCTCCCTTTTCCTTCATTCTATTTATTCCGCATCCATATTGTCTTGTTTCTTTTCTGCTTCTTGTTTTTATTCCCTTCTTCTTCATTCTTCTTTTTATTTATTTAACTCCCTCTTTCTTTTTTGCTTCTTCTATTTATTCCCTTCTTCCTTTTCCTTCTTTCTATTTATTCAACACCCTTATTCTTTTTACTTCTTGTTTTTATTCCCTTCTTCTTCTTTCTAATTATTCAACACGCTCATTCTTTCTTCTTCTTCTTTTTAATCCCCTCTTCTTTCTATTTATTTAACTTCCTCTTTCTTTCTTCATCTTCTTTTTACTCCCTTCTTCTTCTTTCTTCTTTCTATTTATTCAACTCCTTCTTCTTTTTTTATTCTTCTTCTTTTTTTTCTTTTATTTATTCAACTCTCTTTCTTTCTTCTTCTTCTTTTTATTCCCTTCTTCTTCTTTTTCTTCTTTCTATTTCTTTCTTCTTCTTCTTTTTACTCCCTTCTTCCTTTTTCTTCTTTCTATTTATTCAACTCTCTCTTTCTTTCTTCTTCTTCTTTTTATTCCCTTCTTCTTCTTTCTTCTTTCTATTTATTCAACTCTCTCTTTCTTTCTTCTTCTTCTTTTTATTCCCTTCTTCCTTTTTCTTCTTTCTATTTATTCAACTCTCTCTTTTTATTCTCTTCTTTTCTTTCTTCTTCTATTTTTCAACTCTCTCTTTCTTTCCTTCTTCTTCTTTTTTTTTCTTCTTTCTATTTATTCAACTCTCTCTTTTCTTTCTTCTTCTTTTTTTCTTCCTTTTTTTTCTTCTTTTTTCTTCTTTCTATTTATTCAACTCTCTCTTTCTTTCTTCTTCTTCTTTTTTTTATTCAACTCTCTCTTTTCTTTTCCCTTCTTCTTCTTTCTTCTTTCTATTTATTCAACTCTCTCTTTCTTTCTTCTTCTTCTTTTTATTCCCTTCTTCTTCTTTCTTCTTTCTATTTATTCAACTCTCTCTTTCTTTCTTCTTCTTCTTTTTATTCCCTTCTTCTTCTTTCTTCTTTCTATTTATTCAACTCTCTCTTTCTTTCTTCTTCTTCTTTTTTATTCCTTCTTCTTCTTTCTTCTTTCTATTTATTTCTTCTTTCTTTCTTCTTTTCTTTTTTATTTATTCTATTTATTCTCTCTCTTTCTTTCTTCTTCTTCTTTTTAATCCCCTCTTCTTTCTATTTATTCAACTTCTCTTTCTTTCTTCTTCTTCTTTTTATTCCTTCTTCTTCTTTTCTTCTTTCTATTTATTCAACTCTCTCTTTCTTTTCTTCTTCTTCTTTTTTTTTCTTCCTTTTTTCTTTTTATTTCAATCTCTTTCTTTCTTCTTCTTCTTTTTTATTCCTTCTTCTTCTTTCTTTTTATTTATTCCTTCTTTTCTTTCTTCTTCTTTTTTATTCCTTTTTCTTCTTTCTTCTTTCTATTTATTCAACTCTCTTTCTTTCTTCTTCTTCTTTCTTCTTTTTCTTCTTTTTTTATTCAACTCTCTCTTTCTTTCTTTCTTCTTCTTCTTTTTATTCCTTTTCTTCTTTCTTTTTTTATTTATTCAACTCTCTCTTTTTTTCTTTTTTTTCTTCTTCTTCTATTTTTATTTCTTCTTTTTTTTCTTTTTCTTCTTTCTATTTATTCAACTTTCTTCTTCTTTTTTTATCCCTTTTTTTTCTTTCTTCTTCTTCTTTTATTCCTTCTTCCTTTTTTTTATTCACTTCTTCTTTCTTCTTTCTATTTATTCAACACTCTCTTTCTTTCTTCTTCTTCTTTTTATTCCCTTCTTCCTTTTTCTTCTTTCTATTTATTCAACACCCTTATTCTTTTTACTTCTTCTTTTTATTCCCTTCTTCCTCTTTCTTATTTCTATTTATTCAACCCGCTTATTCTTTTTGTTTCTTATTTCTACCACGTTCTTATTTTATCATCTTCCTGTTAAATACTTTATTCTTTATTCGTTTCCTTCCTCTTTTTCTTCCTTCTCTGTTTCATTATTCTTTGAAATCCCTTAATTTTTTTTATCCTTTTCATTTCTTTCTTATTATTACATCTTCTTCTTTATTCTTTTATCTCCAGTTTTATTCTTACTTCTTCGTATTTATTTTTCACACACTCCTTCTTATTTTTTTATCTATATTTTTAATTTTTCTTTTTCTTTTCAATATTTTTCCTTTTTTTCTCTTCTTCTTATTTTCGGTATTCTTTCCTCTTCCTCCTTATTCTTTCTTCTCTCTCTTTATTTTTTTCCTCTCTCTTCTTATTTTTCTTTTTCCACTCACTTCTTTTCTTATTCTCTCTCTCTCTCTCTCTTTAACCTTTTCTCTACTTTCTTCTTTTTCTTCTTTTCTCCTATTCTTTCCTCTCCCTTCTTTTGTTTCCGCCCTCTCTCTCTCTCTCTCTCTCTCTCTCTCTCTTATTATTCTTATTTTTTCTCCTCTCTCCTTATTCTTTTCTTTCCCTTTTTATTTTTTTATTCTTTCTCATTATTTTTTTTATATTCTTATTCTGTCTTCATTCCACTTATTCCATGGAACGAGTGTTTTTACTCACCCCGTTTTATTTTTGTTTTTTCTCACTCATTCAATTTTATCTTAGTCATTTTTCTCTTCAACCTTTCTTGTTCTTTCTGTAACTTCTCTTTTTCTCATCATCAATACAATCTTAACTTCGGGCTACTTATATCTATCTTCCTATCGTTTTATCTGTCTGTCTAATTCTCTTGTAATCTTACTGTCGAACTCTTTTCTATGTTGCTATCCTTTCCGAATTCCTGTATTTTTTCTACTATATCAAAGGCTCCTTATCTATTTATTTCATCCTTTTAAACTAATCTCTCTCTCCCCTCGTTTCTTTAGGTCTCTGTCCCTACCGCCTCCCTCCATTTTTTTTTCTCACATCCTTACTCTCGTATCTCTTCCTACCACAACTCTTTTTACTAATGCTTCGTTTATCCTCTCCTGAATACCCTGATGTGCATTTGTCGCCACAACCGTTCTGTCCGTGAACTCATTCTAACTTTGCCAAGTGGTCCTCTTTTTTCGGCTAGCGGCCATGACAGACAAAGGCGTCCACCTCCTTTCAACTCGGTGACCTTGGATGAAAATAATTCCCCCGCAAGACGCAGGAGGCTGGAGAATGACAAGATGAAGATGACAGTATAAGGAAACATTTTGTGATGATGGAGTTAGCAGGGAAAGAAAAGGGGAATGAAATAAAATAGAGGACTGGATAGAAAGAATGGAACGAGATAAAAACATGAAGAAATTAAACACAACAACTCAAAAGCAAAACAGAAATTTTTGAGAAAGCAAAAAATGAAACGAAAATAGGAAGAGAAAAAAGAACGGAAGAAATAAAGAAAATAAAAGAAATGGAAAGAGGAAGCAGAAAAAAAATGAAATGAAGGAATTTGAAAGAAAATCAAGAAAAGTCTAAGAGATTAATCTGAAAAGAAAGAAAGTAAGAAACCAGAAATGACAGACGAAGAAAGTAACTCGAAACTGGAAAGATGTTAAACAAGATTAAAAAAAAGAAAGGAGGAATATGTGACGATAATAGAAATGTAATGCAAAGTAAAAATGAGGTGTATAAAGAGAAAGAAAGAAACAATAAAATTGTTGAAACGAAATGAGATGCAAAGAAAGAAAGAAAGAAAGAAAGAAAGAAAGAAAGAAAGAAACCAATAACGATCCACAAAGAAAGTAAATCGAAACAAAAAAAATCCTAAACAAAAACTGGAATAAGAAAGAAAGGAAGAGTAAGCGATAAGAAATAACAAACGGAATGTAACAAAAAGAAAGAAATGAGGCGTATGGAAAGAAAGAAAGAAAGAAAGAAAGAAAGAAAGAAAGAAAGAAAGAAAGAAAGAAATTGGTAAAAACAAACGAGGCGTAAAGAAAGAAAGAAAGAAAGAAAGAAAGAAAGAAAGAAAGAAAGAAAGAAATTGATAAAAGAAACGAAAGAAAGAAAGAAAGAAAGAAATTGGTAAAAACAAACGAGGCGTAAAGAAAGAAAGAAAGAAAGAAAGAAAGAAAGAAAGAAAGAAATAAAGAAAGAAAGAAAGAAAGAAATTGGTAAAAACAAACGAGGCGTAAAGAAAGAAAGAAAGAAAGAAAGAAAAAAAGAATGAAAGAAATTGATAAAAGAAACGAAAGAAAGAAAGAAAGAAAGAAAGAAAGAAAGAAAGAAATTGGTAAAAACAAACGAGGCGTAAAGAAAGAAAGAAAGAAAGAAAGAAAGAAAGAAAGAAATTGATAAAAGAAACGAGGCATGCAAAAAGAAAGAAAGAACTAGAAATGAGGCATAAAGAAAACAAGTTAAAACTTGGTAGAATTAAACAAGAGGATGGGAAAAGAAAAAGAGAAAATGTGATGAAGTAAAAATAAAATTTGGAAGAAAGAAAGAAAGAAAGAAAGAAAGGAAGAAAGAAATATTTAACGTATAAAAAAAAGAAACTTAGAACCCAACAGATAAAAAAAATGAAGAAGAAAGCAAAATGCTCATATCATTCGACTTCAATAATCTCTCTTCTTATAAAAATAAAAAAAGACCCCCAAAAAAAAGAATCTGGGATCTCTTTCTTTTCTTCTTTTTTTCTCCTTTTTTGTCACCTACAATTAATTCTCCTCTTTTCTTTATCCTTATTTTTCTGTCCTCAGGTCCCTCTGTCCAGAGAATGAGAACGTTTGGTGTACGGGTTAGCAAGATTTGCTTGAAGGAGAAATTCCGTTCTCACGCGCATGTGTGGCGAATAGAGCAAAATAAAACAAAGGAAAAAAGAGATGAATTGTTGATATGTATTTTCTATGCCTCTTTCTTGCCCCCTTTACACAAAAAAAAAGACAATTTAACTGGATTGTAGCCTGCGTCATGACTGGGGTAACTGCATATTTCTGAATGCCAGAAATCGGTATACCGTTTGAGAAAAACAAGAAATCGAAGGCTCATTTATAACGACAAATGACCCGCTTTACACAGAAAAATGCCACAATAGAATCTTTCTGGAGCTATTTCATGCATCTCCCTTTACACTGTACTAGGTTATGCTTAATAAATCTGAGAGCCTCTTTGATTTGGTTAGTATATTGAACGTAGAAAGATCTCACGTACACAAAAATGCACGTACGTATTTTACTTATGCGCATGTGCTGGAGCACGCATAAGTAAAAAACACACACACACACACACATATATATATATATATATATATATATATATATATGGGTGTTGTTTTTTGTTGTTTTTGTTTTTTTTTTTTTTGCCGGAGGTAACCTACTTTGAACGATTGTACTTTTGAATTACGAACCTTCTTCGTCCTAGTTATATATATATATATATATATATATATATATATATATATATATATAATATATATATATATATATATATATATATATATATATATATATACATTTCTAGAAAGTTTTTCTTTTTAAATTAAAAGAAAACGCTTAAATGACACACGAAGAAAGTAAATCGAAATTCTTCATTGCGTCCAATTATTTAAAATATAGAATGCATGAATTTTTACAAAACTAAAATGATAATTTCATCAGAAAAAGATTCTACAAAAACATTTACTCACTTTAGTTTATTCAACATTACATCACTTAACGTCTTCAATAATTTACTGTGACTTTCATTTACCTTGATATATATTTATGAGCGTTTGTAAATTTAAAAATTCTGAAAAAATACCGACATTTTTAATTGTGTTTCTAAATACTTGTTGTAAAATAAAATCCTCGCAGTTATCTTGATAAAGTCCATCAGAGGACGGAACGCATCGGCAAAAATGTTTTCTTTTTGTCTCTATTCATATTGTATTTATTTATATTTTTATGGAAAATAATAAATACATAGAGAAATAAAAAAGAGATAAAAAAACAGGTCAAAAAATTATCGAAATAAATAAAAAATAGACAAACGGCTCCCACCAAAATAACCGTTAGAATGGACGAACCACAATGCATCAATGACCGGTATATAAAAATAATGGAGTAAAAGACCAACACATGTGGCCTGACGATTGCACGGAGTCTTGGCCGAAACCTTGGCTGTCTCGTTTTTTTTTTTTTTTTTGTTTTGTTTTTTTTTGGGGGGGGTATTTTATTTTATTGGGGGGGTTGTTTTTTTGCCGGAGGTAACCTACTTTTGAACGATTGTACTTTTGAATTACGAACCTTCTTCGTCCTACAAGTTATTTCTTAAGTTTATTTAATTTAATTTTCTTTCTTTCATTTATTCGTTTCTTCTGTTTGAATTATTTTTTTCTTGTTTTCTCTTCCTGTCAGACTTTATTTTTAGTCTGGTTTGACAAGATCTTACCGGACTGCGTTTTTTTTCTGCTTATTTATTTCATTTCTTTTTTATGTTTTTTTTTTTTTTTTCGCGTTTATTTTTAAAAAATAAGTAAAGTTTAAGAAAAGAAAAGAGACAAAGAAGGAAGTTTTTGAATTTTTCCTTTTTAGTTTATACCCTCCCCCGTTTTATTTTCGCTTTTGTACCTAATTCCTTTAAGTTTTAGGTCTTTTTATAAGTTGATTTCTTTATTTCTTCATTCTTTATTAATTCCTATTTGATTTGATTTTTCCGCCGGCGGCCTCGGCCGCAAACCTTTATTTTTATTTTAACTGGTTTTACTAGGTTCAAACCAGACTTCTGTATTTTTCTTTTTCTTTTGCATTTTAATTTATACTGTAGTTTATTTTTGACGCGTGAAAAATGGGAGTTTCTTTTTTTTTTTGATATTTGAATTTTGAACGTTTTAATTTTTTTCTTTTTTGTCGAACTTGGGTTTTTTTTTTGGGGGGGAAGGGTTCTCGGCGGCTTTTGGACGCCATTTTGAATTCTATTTCTTTTTAAAGTCTGAAGAGATTACTTATTTTATTTTCTTTCTTCTATTTATTAACTACTTATTTGAGCTAGTTTAGTTTAATCTAAATCCTATTTTTTTCTTTCTTTATACTTTATCAGTTTTATTTATTTTTCGTCTTTTTTATTTCTTTCCTTGTATTCCACGGTTTCGGCCGACTTATTTATACTTGGGTTAACATTTAGTTTTCCCAGTCTTTATTTTTTAAATTGCTTTCATTTTTTTATCTCTCTTTATATTCGTTTTTTTGTTTAATTCCTTCTTTTCAATTAGTTCTTATAAGTAGTTTATTCTTTTTTTCCCACTGGTTTAACCAGACTTTCTTTTATTCTATTCATTCTGTATTTTCCCACTCTCCTGTTTGTAATATTTCTTTAATTTCTTCTATTTTTATAGAATAATCTAATTTTTATTTTTGCGTATTTTTTTTTTTCCTTTTTCCCCCTACCCACTTTGCTCTTCGCAAGTAATTGATAAAATTTAGACTCGCTTAGTGTTGTATTTTTTTTTTTTTTTTGTTGAAAATCGCCGACGAGGTTTGTCGGTCTGTAAAAAAAAAGAAAGGCAGACCCCCTCCACCCCCGGATAAAATGAAATCTAATAAACGGGGGCTGCCTCTCCTGAAAATCCAGTAGAAAAGATAAATGTGCTTGCTTCTAGTAGCACTAGAAGTAAAGACATTATGCCGGTCTTGAGCAAATCTAATGGCGATAAGGTGCCGAAAGAAGCACAATACGACAGCCGGGGAATCGCCTTTTTAATGGAAGTCCCCTCCGAGTTGCATTGTGAACATTGCGGAATTGTTGGAAAAGGATAAGGGCTACGCACATCTTGTAAAAGAAGATAGGCGCTTAGAAGACGTCCAAGAATTGAAGGTGTTTGAAAAGAGAATCGTGCCGGTCTTCGTGGTGGACAAGCGTTCGCGCAAAACGAAAGGCATAGTGATAAAGTCACTCGTGTACCTTGGGGATTAAACCCCAAAGAGTAATCAAAGTAACAGGTTTCTTTATGTGGGACGTACTGCTGCCCACTGGCGAAGATTGCCTAGAGATGGCAAAAAAAGAATAAATTCCAAAGACCTCATTCTAAGAACGGAATATAAGGGTCGGCGAAGGACCTGTGGCCGTATTTGAGGTTCCTCCTCAAGTAACAGGAGATAACCTGGCTGCATTCTTTATGCCGCACGGCCAAATTTTACGTGCCATTTCCGGCAACCTGAACGGAGGATGGAGCTTTGACATTTTGCTTGATGGTTTGGCCTTTGTCTCCATCCCCAACTGTTTTGATTTTTGCGGTCAGAAAATGCTGTTCATTGTGGCCTGTAGAAAACCTACTTGTTGGAGGTTTGGAGAGACTCGTCACCTCTCCTCCTCCTTGCCCAGAAAAGATGGCCCCTGGAGTTCCGGCCGCTGGCGACCAAAATCCCCTCTGGCCGATACTGTAAAATCCGCGGCGCCTGTAATGGGCCTACCTGCGACACGGTGAGGACAATCCCTCGATTAGTTCCTCGTCCACATCCCCGCCAAAAACCGACGCCTTACGCAAGTGTGGATAAAGAGAAGAAAGAAGGGGAATGGTGTGTCGTTCGTAGAGGCATGGGGAAGAAACGAACAGCGGGGCCTCAGTCCCAGCATGACCCTTAGTATGACAACACCTACAGTCCAATTCCCTCTACCAGCTCTAAGGGCGACGTCCCGGCGTTGTATAAAAAAGCAGCATCTGATGTACAGAAATTTAATGAACCAAGATGGCGGAAGATGTTAGACTTAAGAAAGTTAAAGAAAGTGTTGGATGAAAAGCGAGCTAAAAAACAAAAGTTGATGGGAGCAGCGCGCCCCTCCTCCTCTGCCTCGTATACCCCTTCAACAAAAAATCATTTGTCGAACAACCTCCTCCCAAATCACTAACAAGTACACTATCCAAGCAAATAACTGTAAGTGACATTCCATTACCTCAACCTTCCCCTTTTAAAATCACTTCTGGCTATACACCCACATACACAAGAGTAACAGAAGTCCAGAAGCGCATGTCACATCGGAAAAAGAAAGAAAAAGATCAAACCGCCATATCTCCCAGGGGAAGACGTCTTTCGCGTATCCCGGGATTAAGACTAGAGGGGTTTTGGGTAGACGAGAAACCTGAAACCATTAAAAGTATTGCGGAACTTTCGGCACATTAATGGGAAAGATATAAAAGTGCCTGAGAATTTCAAATCGGCATAAATGCTACTGACTATTGTGCGATACGGCCCGGCGGGACATTTGCTGCATGACTGAGGTGGCCAACTCGTCTTTGAAATTGGTGCCCCAAGCAGCCTACATGCTTGATGCATATATGACAGAGATGAAGAAACATTGCACCGGGAGGCTCCCCGTTTTTGTTCACGCATCCCTGTATAGAGCCTTAAAGTTAACATATCCCAGGAACATTAGCGGCATGTCTCATGATGATAACGTCGAGATTGAGATGGCCACTGGATCAATGGAACAGGCTGTCGGTATTCTCACGCCGGTCATGTTCAATGCAGGAAAGCAACCGTAATGGGTCTGATAATGTCTCTCTGGTTAGCTAGTGTGAATGTCAGAGGCCTGAGGTCGGAGTCTCGCAGGGCGAGGCTCTCTCGTGACATTCAGTTCCTCGGGGTGTATGTTTATTGTGTACAGGAGACCTGGTTTTCTACTCATGACTCTGAGGGTATTCTGTCTAGAGAGTTCTCCCACTATTCAGCTTGTTTTGATGGTCGTTCGAGGGGTGTCTCTTGGCTGGTGATCAAGTCTTTGAAGGCTGCGTGTACTCTTGCCGTCGCAGATCCGGCGGGCAGACTTTGCGTGCTGGATGTTACCATAAAAGATAAGGCTCTTCCTCTCATTGGGTTTTATGAGCCCAATGAACATTCTGAGCGGCCTGCTTTGTTTCGGCAGATCGAGCCGGTTTTGACATCGGATAGTTTTAGCGGAGGATTGGAATGCTGTCCTTGACCCCGACATAGATCGTATAGGGCTATATTCGAGTACTAACAACTGGGACGTGAAACCATTTCGGGGCCTTATCGATAAGTTCGATCTTGCCGTTAAGTACCGGAATTAGCACCCACGGGAGGTAGTATGGACTTGGACAAATAGTGGCGGCTCGACTGCTGGTACTACCTACCTCGACCGAGTCTTAGTTAAGAAAGTCGATGTAGGGCTCTTAGGGTGTCCAAGTTTCCATTATTCGGATTATAGGCTTGTCCGGGTCCGTGTAAACTTAGATAAGCCTAAGGTTAGGATGGCTGGCTACTGGAAATTAAACTCATCGTTATTTAGTGAGCAGGATTTCCGGGATCAGCTGCTTGTAATTATACATAGGGAATTGACGAGGGCTGTGTTTGGAAATGCCTGATGGGATAGATTAAAATCTAAAATTAGAACGTTTGATTCTGATTTTAGTCGTAGACTCAATCTAGATAAATTAGCAACGCAAAAAGCTTGTGAGCAAAAAGTAGATCGGTCAGTGGAATCCCGTGATTCTGTGAAAATAGCTTTAGCTAAGGCAAAGTTGTCCTCCTTGCTTAACAAGAAGGATCAAGCTCTGGTAGTTAAGGCTAGGTTAAAAACAATGTCCTCTGAGGCGACGAATATGGCCGCTGAATTGCGTGCTGAGGTGTCTCGGAATGCGTCTGGGCGACTTATCGCGTGTGTCACATTGCCGGATAAGCGGGCAATGACTATAAACGCGGGCATATGCGAAGCTTTTCAGGATTAATTTCAGAAACTTTTCACCGGGGAACCCGGTCTGAACCCTGCTCAGTTCGACGCCTATTTAGCCGACTTTCCCTGCCTTGAGGCAGCAGAAGCGGCTGGGTGCGAATGTCCCATTACAGAGTCGGAAATCTGGAAAGCGCTGAAACAGATTGTCCTGGATAAATCTCCGGGATTAGATGGTCTTCCCTAAGAAGTTTACTTTAGGAGGTGCAAGGGAAGGCTGAGATTGCATTTAGTTTGTGGTCTTGGAGGAAGGTTTCCTTAAATAGAGGGGGGAGTATGTGTTTCTCACATCTACCCGATTCTCCTTTTCCGACTCTCTGTAATTCCTCTTCCGTCTGTCACACTAATTTCATTAGTAAGGCTCTTTTTCTCTCCTTCTTGTGGGGAGGCATGGCCGCTAGGGTATCTCGGGAGATCTGTTACCTCCACCCTTCTGGAGGCGGTCTGGGTATGCCTAGCATTGAGATTCGTTAATATATGCTTATCATTACGTTTCTAGATCGAATGTGTTGTGATTCGGATGAGGAGGGTGCCTTCTGAAAGGAAGACTCCCGTAAGAAGTCCCCTTCCCTGAGAAGTGTGCACTCGTGCGAGGAGGAGGCCAGCCGTTTGCCCCGGTCCTTGCTCTGAAACAACTCTTGCGGGTGTCGGATGGCATCAACGTCCAGGCGTTGTCTCGTAAGATATTTCGTTATATATATATATATATATATGGGTGGGCCAAAAATAGGTATATATTTTACAGGGTTTTTTTTTCATTTTATTACGTTTACATTTATTTATTACAGTTTTATTTGTTTGACACTGTGGTATCTCGTAAGTGCTTGAAATGTCCTCCTTCAACGTTACAACATTAATCGAACCTCTCCACAATTCTGTGACACACAGTGCGACACAAATTCAGATCCGTATCAATGTCAGTAAATGCTTCCAAGATGAATTCTTTCAATTCGTTTATATTTATTCTCAAACCATATTCTTTTCTACGCCCTTCCCCAAACCAAAAATTCATTTATATTAATCCGAGACCGTTATTCTCGCATAGTTATCTTCTATGTAAACAAAACAGGATGTCAACTTTTAATTTTCTGTTGTAATGTCAATATAACTACTCTGATGATGGCTCATGTGAGCCGAAGCCTTAGATCGACGACAAATATCACAAAGAAATATCCAAATGTTAGAGAGTTTTTGTCTTTATTTCCTCTTGAAACTAAAGACATTATAGACGCTTGGAACAGCTAATGATAAAACATAATAGACAATCGTTTTCTGTTATATATATATTTAATAATATATGTATATATTTATATACACAAATATAAATAATAATAATAACAGTAACAATAGTAACACGTGCTGAACGAAGCAAAATTATATAATTAAAAGTGAACAGAATTTTTATCAATAAAATGTTCAAAATAGATTTATAGCAATACAAAAACATTGTAACAAAACATTGCAAATTCATGATAAATGGATTTCGAATTCAAGTCTAGTTCATTATATTCCATGATGCGCCAATATCCTTGCCAAAGATAGGCATCTATTTCCGCTTCTAAGCTATGGTTTAAATTGTAGGATTTATTCTTGGAATAATTCCCCAAAATATTGTTGATGCAATATTCACTTGCAAAAAAAAAGGTTATTCTTACAATACCAACTATGTTTCAGTTTAAAAAACACAAAATTGTAATAAAAAAAATAGATAAAAATCAATAAACAATCTTCCAAATAAGCATTTATCATTTTTACATTAATTTCCTCAATCCTTATTTGTTTTTGTTTTTTCCATTGCCTCGTGTATAAAATCATGTATAACTGCATGTACTGATATATATAGCAAGTGAATTATTTCAAAAACGTGTTCTTCCTTTTCTTTATTTCAGTACTTAATTTCATCCATTTTTTCTTTATTTGTCTCTCACTTTCTCCTCCTCTTCTTTCCTGTATATATATATATATATATATATATATATATATATATATATATATATATATATACTGTAAATACTAGTGTAAAGCGCGATGCTTATTTTAAATACGGGTGTATTTTTTTAACTAGAGTAAATAGATATGTAGTTTAGTCAATGGCGTAAAGGGGCCAGGAGGGCATACACTAATTTTATATATCATGTATGCTGTGACCACCTAAAATTAACTTAAAATATACATGTATATACATATACATTATATATATATATATATATATATATATATATATATATATATAGTAGTAATCCCTCTTTTATACATATATGATATATATATATATATCGATATGTATATATAGGTAGTAATCCCTCTTTTATACGGGAGGGCATATGCTTAATTTATATATCATGTATGATGCGACCACCTTAAAATCAGCTTCAAAAATAATATGATACACGGGTATGTATGTATATATATATATATATATATATATATATATATATAGGTAGTGTTCTCTGTTTTTATGTATATATATATATATATATATATATATATATATATATATAAATATATATATATATATATATATATATATATATATATATACTTTTGAAACATCAGAACTATTATGTAGCGCTAGAATCATATTTTTTTAAAAATAATGATAATATATACATACATATATATATACGTGTGTGTGTGAAGCGATTCCCTTAAAATTGGTTTCAAAATTATGTCTTCAAATTCGCATGAGATCCGTATATATATATATATATATATATATATATATATATATATATATATATATATATAAGTTCCATTAACCTTTTTATTAATGTTTACTCGCATCGTCGAATTATTTTCTTTTCCGGACAAAGTGTGTAAAAAGTACCCAAATATTCTATGGATCCGCCTTTCGACAACTCTATTAGCTATTATCAAGGATGTTTCTTTTATCTATGAATTTTTAGATAGATAGATAGATAGATAGATAGAAGTGGGAATGTTACTAGGGGAGGGGATATTAATTAATTTCCGAACACAGTCAGCACGTTTTGTGGGTTCACTTCACTTTATTATTATTTATGCTTCCATTATGTTTAGACGTTTTAGTGGATGAAGTGGTATTTTTCACAGGTGTGTTGCGGGCAGTTGTCGATATATATATATATATATATATATATATATATATATATATATATATATATATATATATAACTTTCCATATTTATAGATTTACACTCTCTATGTAGCAAAATAAGACAAGATCTGTCTCGATGGTCTCCTCTCTTTTGTTTACTTTAACAAACCGCCATCGACATTTGCGCGCTGTGATTTCTTTATTAATTTCCGTCTAATTGAATTTTTAATAGCCACTGGATGTTTACCTTTCTGAAAGTTAATTATTCCCCCATAAGAACTTTGATCTAATAAATTGAATTAAGAAAATTTTAAGATGCAGTTGAATGAATTAGCATTAAATTATTTAAAAACTGGAATTGGATTTCGTAAACTAAAAATGTAAATTTTCATTATTTTCAGGAAATACAATTATTTATTTAGAGCAGGGCTCTGCCTAAAATCATATTTACACACGCACACACCCACACGTATCTCTCTATTTCTCTCTCTCTCTCTCTCTCTCTCTCTATATATATATATATATATATATATATATATATATATATATATATAGGCTGTAACAGCAAACTTGCCCAACTCGTGTAACAGCATGATTACTCATCCCAAAAATTGTTGAATATCTAAAAAACTACTAAACTAATTGGGTTTCTTTTTTACAGGCCTTCAGATAAGTATTTTAGCCAACTTGACACCCCTTGTCATAAGAATCACTGAAAAACCCTTTGAGTTATTCAGCTTAAAGAGAGCAGACTAAAATTGCTTTGTGTCAGAACCACTGTCTTCCCTATTGAGGGATGAGGAGAGGAAAAGGAGCATTCAGGATTTCAGTAATGGTATCACCATTCATACTCTGGCTTCCATCTTCAAAGTCTATTCAAGAACCTTCAAGAGAACGGTGAATAAGTTTTTAAAAGAGGAAACAGTAGATAGAAAAACAGGATCAGAAGACCACAACAATAATTTCAACTTAGAGCTAAAGAGATAAATTTAAAAGATCTAACGCAATTCATAAGACGTTTGGCACATGGGGAGTAGTTTCACCTTTGACAGTCCAAAGAGCACTGAAAAATCTTGAAAATGAAATTGAACGTTAAGCATGTGAGTCACCTTGTTACTCCAAGACAGAAAGTTACTACGGTTAGAGGGGAAGATCATCATAAATAAATTGGAAAATGATCCTGGAATAATATATATATATGTGAGCTTTATTTCAATATTTCATGAGCTTCCGATTTTTAGCTATTATTAATTAATCATAAACATGTCATTTTCTTTTATGCTCGATTTCATCACGATACTTCTGTCAAGTTTAGAGAGTAATTATACATTCTTATTGTTCAAAGTAAAGCCTAATATTGGAGAATTCCAGTAAGATATCTTTAATCACTTCTTAGATACAACGTTTTAGAGCTAACATTTGAACAATTTTGCTGTTACACGATTTGGACAATTTTGCTGTTATACCCTGTACATATATATATATATATATATATATATATATATATGTGTGTGTGTGTGTGTGTGTGTGTGTGTGTGGGGGAGAGACAGACAGGGAGATGTTGTTGAAAAGTTTTCAAATCGAAAAACTTCCGAAAAATATAATCATACGTCCAAATATCTTAATTATTTTTGGAACTAATAATTTGATCACGTTCAAAAATGATAATGTCCCTTGTTGCGCAAACACAAACATATAGATATTACTTCAGACGTTATTATATTGGAAACTCCGTATCTTATTTTTATTTATTAAACATGTGTATTACGGCTATCGGCCTGCGCGTTCAAGAAATTTGAGTAAAGAAAAATGCGCTTGACCAATGGTTTGAACCTGCGTCTCTCTCTGTATTTTAAACAAACGTTTAACGTTGTGTACCTTACCGCGCAGTCACGTAGAATGATGCAGTTAGCAATGTTCTATTTTTCCATTTTTATGAAACCACATCTTCTTCACCCAGATTATTTTTTCAAAGGGTACGTATCTGCCCAGGTTTCGTATCCGAAATGTAAATAATGCGATTTCTAAATAGTTAATGTATTTATTTTATTCCGGCATTTTTATCATTCCAGATGTTATTATAATGGCGATTTCGTATTTGAAATAGACACTCCGCCTTTAAACTTCAAACTTCCATGAATCTCTCACGTACATTCATATCTGTTCGATGCGTATCAAAATGTAAACAAATGACGTCACACCTTATGAAGTCCGACAATTATTTTAAGACATTTTTATGTTTATACATTCTTTTTATAGCTCGATTAGCGTGGAAGATTGAAGTTTAAAAGCAATAAATCCGACCTTGCTAATCGAACGATTCTCTGTGGTTCTATCGGTTAAGAGCACGTCAGGCTAAATGACGGTTGCGTATAGAATACAAGTTCGAATCCTGTCGGAGGACGAATATTTTCTATGAAAATTTTTCGGACATTCAGGCCGCTAAATGTTATAAATGCTGTTTATTATAAAAACAGGGCATTTACTTAAATATTTGTATCTATAACAAGAATGTATAAACATAAAAATGTCTTAAAATGATATCAATAATAAACCTGGTATGGATCGCTTTGTAATTGTAGAAATAGCTAGCATTGCCCAATCGAAGTTAGCTTCGAATGTTATTTAACAAGCAACTAATAACCCATAAGAAAATAAGTTAAACCACAATATTTATATTGGAATTTCCGCGGGGGAATGGAAACAAAGACTTTACAACAATATGCACTCAATTTCCAACCAAACATTATAAGACCAAACTGTTCTTTCCAAAAAATTTTGAAAATAGTGAGAGAAAGATCTGAACCCTCAGAATGACTGAAAAATCAGAGCTTTTGCTCAAACTCCTAATAATTTTGAGTGTAGATGTAACCTGTGTATAGAGAAGAAGATTAGAATAATTAAATTCGAAAATCAGAGCATATTACTAAACCAAACGAATGAGTTAGTTCCCAAATGTCGTCGCAGGAGTAGGCTTAAGCTGATCTAGATTATTATTGATCTTGTTTAATCTGTTATTATCTAACACATATATCGTTATTTCTACTCCATTTCAATCCTATCTAATAACCTTCCTCCAACTTAGTTTTTTACATATATTTAATATTTTATTTGTATTTATTAATTATTAATTTATATTTAAACTTTATTTGTTATTTAATATTAATTTATTTTTATTAATATTATTCTATATTTAGTATTTATTTATTAATTTATACTTAATGCTTATTAATCTATATTTAATAATTTATATTTAATTTTTTATTTTGATTTTATTTTATTTAATAATTTTATTTAATAATTATTTTATTTATAATTATTTTCTTTATTATATTATATGTATTATTATTTTTATATTATATATTGTTTTAATTTTAAATATTAGATGTTATCTTTTTATTTAATATTTTTTGAAATATCTTCTCTAATTTTTGAATACTTTCAAGTAATTTTCCTCATATAAACTATCTATTGATGTTTTTCCTGAATTTTTGCTAGCATAAATTGTTTTTTTTTCTTTTTACAAAAGGAGAAAGTATAAATTTTGTTCTTTGACTTAGAAGTGATATTTACTATTTGCTATTATAATTTTAAAATTGTTTTCACACATGTTTTTATTTCTGTAAGTTTATTTCAACCTAAGTTGAGATGTCAATATTTTAAAATATAGGTCAAGGTTATTTCAACTGTCTTCTCAAACCAGAGACTCCTACTCCATGACTTTGGGGTTGATTCACTTATGCACCTCCATTTTGATTCTTCTTTTTCTTTTCCTTTTTACCTATTCTTCTTCTTCTTCTTCTTTAAATGTTTAAATTTTAAGCTCCTATTTTATTTCTTCAACCTTCTGAGTTGATAAGACCTACAAGTATGTCAAAATGACTATTCGAATGAGGTAATTTTGGATTTTTATTCTATAATATATACATCGAAATAAACAAGCACAAAAATATTTGTTAAAATCGCACTCGATAAAAGTCCTCAGTTTCAAATAAAATAAAAACCCTGTAGAGCGATTTAACATTTTAAAAAGATAAACGCTGACTGAAACACTACCGCGGTTTCGACTAACAAGGTTTCGTTAGGTGGTTTACTCATCGAATTAATCGGTGTTCCGGTCAGCGTTTTAGCTTTTTAATATATATATATATATATATATATATATATATATATATATATATATTATCGGAGATTAAAAGAAAAACATGTTAAAAATCACTACATAATAGCAATCGTGTTTCAACACTACAAATGTGTCTCCTAGAGTAAATTACTGGTGAGTGATCGAGCAATTTCAAAAGCGAAATATTTCTTTTTTGAAAGAGAAAGAGAAGACAAAAAGAAAACAGAATTAAAAAAAGGATTGTGGGTTTGCCATGATTAAACAATCAAATATGAGGCCTACGATAAAATCTAAACCAACTGAAAAAAATTTATATAAGTCATGACATAAAGTTGTTTACATAGAATTTACATTATTTTGTAGAATATAGAGAAGTATGACGTTCAACTTACACAGGAAGTTAAGGGGATAGTTTAGGGGTTAATTATTTGCCCATAGCTGGGACCCTAACAGATGCTACCACCCCGAGTCAGGGCGAACCTGGAAGCAATAACAATTAAAAAGTGGTTCCATGATTCTCAAAGCCTCTCTTGCTGCAGGGTGTCGTATTCAGGACGATATATTTTTTCTGGTTTCTGTAAGTGGGGAATCAATTTTCAATTAATTAACATAGGAAAATGAAACCCTTATTAATTTTTTATGAAATTTATGTTTTGTTTTGTTTTTTGTTTTTTTGTTTTTTTTGTTTTTGTTTTTTTGTTTTTTTTAGATATTCTTGATCCGAAATGTTTAACCTATTATGATAAGAAAATTGAAAAAAAAAATTTCTGGTCGCATGGAAGATTGTAATGATCGACGTGAAATGATTCTTCTTAGTCTGTCAGATTAGATAGGCTTCCGCCGGTCATCAATCACCATGGATTTCATCCCACCCATCTGTAAGGTTAGATCAAACCTGGGCAGGATGGAATGGAGGACAAGCTGTTGCCCATGCAATAAAGGGATAGCAAGTCCATTACAGCTTGCTACCAGCGCCGTTGCAAGAGCTGTCAGGCCAAGGCTGAAATCAGCGACAAACTGCCCAAGGGGCTCCAATACTGAATGTTTAGCTGTATAGTATATGCTACGCCAAGGCTACATACAGTTTTGAATTCAAAGTTACTTTCTCCTAGACCGGTTGCCAATTAATACCCAAGTCTATAGAACCCAGTCTTTCCTGCTATTTATCCATAGCTAAGTGGAGAAGAAGAGGATTCATACGTTTCCCGGGAGTATTAGCACGTAAGTGAATGTAATGGACCCGACTTGAATTCGAACTCTCCGGTTCCTCAATCCGAACTGCTATCCATTACTGCACCGTGTTTCCTTACTCCACCGTGTCTCCTTACTCCATCGTGCCTCATTACACCATAGTGTCTCCTTACTCCACCGTGCCTCCTTACTCCACCGTGTCTCCTTATTCCGTCGTGCCTCCTTACTCTATCGTATCTTCTTACTCCAGTGTCTCCTTACTTCACCGTGTCTCCTTCACCGTGACTCCTTACTCTGTTGTGTCTCCTAACTCTGTTGTGTCTCCTTACTCCACCGTGTCTCCTAACCCCACCGCCTCTCCTTACTCCACCGTGTCTCCTTACTCCGCCGTGCCTCCTTACTCCGCCGTGCCTCATTACACCATAGTGTCTCCTTACTCCACCGTGCCTTCTTACTCCATCGTGCTTCCTTACTCTATCGTGTCTCCTTACTCCAGTGTCTCCTTACTTCACCGTGTCTCCTTCACCGTGACTCCTTACTCTGTTGTGTCTCCTTACTCTGTTGTGTCTCCTTACTCCACCGTGTCTCCTTACCCCACCGTCTCTCCTTACTCCACCGTGTCTCCTTACCCCACCGTCTCTCCTTACTCCACCGTGTCTCCTTACCCCACCGTCTCTCCTTACTCCACCGTGTCTCCTTACTCCACCGTGCCTGCTTACTCCGCCGTGCCTCATTGCACCATAGTGTCTCCTTACTCCACCGTGTCTCCTTATTCTATCGTGTCTCCTTACTCCACTGTGTCTCCTTACTCCACCGTGTCTCCTTCACCGTGACTCCTTACTCTATCGTGTCTCCTTACTTCACCGTGTCTCCTTACTCCACAGTGTCTCCTTACTCCACTGTGCCGTGAAGATTATGTTGTAGTAAACTAATAAGGATTTCACTGTTTTCTTTTCTTTTTGCTGTTATGTTTCCACAAATTTTACCAAGTTTCTTCTGCCGTCGCTTATAATGCGACCACACACCATTACATGTCAACCACCAAATTTTACCGCCTTTGCGAAGTATCTTTTACATAGTCTCTGGTAAGTTGTTTTTCCTAATGAGATTATAATTACTTCTCACTTGTTCGATTGTGAATTTTTGATTGCCGGCCGAGACTCTCACCATCTTTCTTTCATCTTTCTTGTCTAACTTTTGTGGCATTCTTGTTTTTTATCTGTTTGTTTGTTTTTTACTTAAAACACTTCCGGTAGTAGCAAACGTCTTTTGAATGGTTTGAGCACTCTTTCTAGAAATTCTTAAGAGCCTGGCTATCTCTCGTTGAGTCATCTTCCTCTTCAAAGTCACAACCTTCGTCTTTGTTTTAGCAAAAATTCTAGTTATGATTTTAGTGTACAAAAGCAAGCTAATGTTCGACTACAATGAGTTGCAAAAGTACCGAACTTTTATGTTAATAAGTTCGAAGAATTCCTATTTAGAAATGTGCATATTATCATGACTTTTCTCATCTCAGATTTTTCATCGGACCAATAGTTTTGCATGGCCTTTTTTCAACTTCAACCTTCTTAAAGAGACGTATCTTCTCTTACACAGAATCTACGAAAAGACAAGAAGTTGCTTGCAAATCCTCAAGGCCCACAGACACTACTGATAAAGGATATTGTTAAACAATCTTGCGTAGGTGCGTAATCATTTAATACAGTAGGGCCCAAAATTTTGCACGCCAATGTATATACGAGTAGATTAATTTACATCGCCGCGCAAAATGGGATAAGCAAACCTAGTTCAAATCTCGCCTAGTTGGTTGCGTTCACTTTTACATAAAGGCATGGAACCATCTCTTCCCTCAGCCAGCCATCTATTAAATAACATAGTCGAGTGTGCTCTTTCATCCTGGATAGCAACCACCAGAAATAAAGAAAAACTTCCAACCGTGAAGACTGTAACAGGGAATTACTAACTTGATTGAGTGATTTGTTTGTTTTTTTGTTTTTTTACGGCTTATCAACCTTTTGCGGATTATTTAAAGCCAGAAAATGATTTTTAGAATTTAAGAATTGGAGATAATAATTATTTACTTATACATCAAGTAACCCATGCAGCGGGGTAAAGATTTGGATTCATGCCTTCCCGATATGTACATGTGCGTAAATAAATATATCTAACCCGACGCAATAAGAACTCGGCTATCCGATTGCCAGTTGTCTGTCGTCATCCATTATACCACCCATACATCCAAAGCTTACAGCTCCTGGTATTCCCAAGCGGTGAACCATCTAGGTAAAGAGCATGCTCAATGTTGCTTAACTTCGGTGATCGTACGTGACCCTCACCACCACCATCAGTGTTTAGAAGGCATGTCAATTCCAAGATAATAAAGAAATAGAAGAAATTAAATAGTACCTTAAAATATCCCTTGCAGACAATTGCAAACCGTTCGGCACATGACGTCACTTGCATTCGTCACACGCATATTTGAATTAGAAAAATGGCGCCGATAAAAAAAAAAAATAATGTCAGGATAATGATAATAAAAAAAATTAAAGCTAATAGATTTAACGTTACTGATAATGACTAGAACTTGTCGAAAGTACTAGAGCAAAATTATCTGAAAGTTTGAAAAGTTTCACCATAAATTTGATCACGTTGCGCGGGAAAATGTAACAAGAAATTAAGCAGACGTAATTTGTCGGTCGATTTCAATAAAACATATTTGAGAGAATTTTTGTTACCTTAATGTGTCCTTGCTATCTCTCTCTCTCTCTCTCTCTCCCACCCTCCCCCTATTTTTCTCTCTCTCAGACTTTCTCTCAATATATATATACATATATATATGTGTGTGTGTGTGTTTAGGCGGCACATTCTCTTTTCAGTATATCTGATTGAATAAATTACAGACATTATGTCTGCTAATTTTTAACAAAATCCGTTCATACTTGCGAATAACCTTCCGTGTATTGATGTTAAAGGATGAGAGAAATGAGCTAGAAGAGTTTAAATGTCTTTCATTTTCATTTCCCAAGTACTTTCAATCTTCTTCTAAGATCATCTTCAGGGGTGCAAGTAGTACAAAACTATGTTGTTCATGGGTACAAGTATTTATACAAAGTTATGTGTTGGTATCCATTACCGTAATTTTTCATTATGTTTTTAAATGCCAACGGTTGACAATGTGATGAACGTTCATTAGAACGTGAAAAAATTATCCATTATGGAATTTTTTCCTCTATGATATAATGCCATGGCCATGCGCGTGAAAACTGTTCTTTATAGGCATTTCAGAACATTACTGCAGTATTCATAGTTAATTCTGTTCAGTGCCGGATTTAATTGCTACTATGATCTGTAGCTTGAATTCATTATTTTCTTGTTTTAGGATAGTTGTGTTCATACTAACATATCTGCCATAGATTCTAATAAAAAAATAAAATTAATTATATATTATAAAAAATACAATACAACGAATTTGATTATTCGTAAATAAATCTAGTCCGTTGAAGGGATGGGTTGCGTCTCGTTAAACTATTGTCTACTTTGTCATAAATCTTTGATTCAAAATGGTTTTTGATAAATGAAATTTTCTATATCGTTTCACACACACAACACATATATATATATATATATATATATATATATATATATTTCATTGTGTGTGTGTGATAACGATATTTCTTTTTATTTAAAAGTATATATATATATATATATATATATATACTTTTAAGTTATGCTATGTTTATGACTTAAAATACTCGGTATCAAGGAGAGAGCGTATGTAAATATAAAAGTGAGCATTGAGGTTAACAGCCAGCGGACACAGTCGCTGAATGTCGATGTCCACTTCAACCACGGCCTCCAGGCGATTTCGCAATCTCCTGCATCTCTTCTGGATGATCTCCTTGTTTAAGTTGGTGCGTGCTGCCATAATCCTTGCCTTTAGTTCATCTTCGGTGTTACAAGGAGTTTCGTTAATCTCTCGCTCAACTTCGTTCCACAAATAATAATCAAGGGTTTGCAGTCTGGGAAATTATGTCGCCAGATGTGTTTGCGTTACCTCATCAAGACCGAGGCCCTCACCAATAAATTCGGGAGTTCTTTACTTGTCAGAACGATTCATAAAACTCTTCCGAATTCTCTGCACTGTCCTCAGTTTCAAACCCAAAGACTCTGGTGCTAATAAAATAGTGTTTGATGTATAATGACAGGAGCTATAATTTGTATTAATAGCAAATACACATTTTTTTCTCAACAATAGCACAACTGTTAGCTACAACGGTAACGCAATCGCCACATGTTGATTGAAAAAAAAATCGTTGTATTATTTTAAATATTGATATTTATGCCGTACTGTAACGATAGTGAAACTGTCCATTTATTTCCGGGTGGGGTTAATAAAATATTTAGATTATGCAACTGTGAGTTTTCAATCAGGACTTGATGATGTCATTGTATATGAAACTCAAAATTATGCTACCGATGAAGACAAAAAAATGATATCGCATTTTCATTTTTATATATATATATATATATATATATATATATATATATATATATATATAATATAAAATATATTTTTATATATATATATATATATATATATATATATATATATATATATATAAAGAGAGACAGAGGCAGGGACGGAGACAGGAGACAGAGAACGGTCGATTTATTTATAGAAGAAAATACAATGAAATACATCCATTTTACAAACATATATACATATAAAGTAAATTCACACATATATATATATTATATATTCGTTTAAATACACATATTATTCTTCACCGCTACATGACTCAGAGTTTTATGCACAACGGAATCTTCAGGTACTAAATATGGACTGAATGTTACGTAATTTTTAAATATTATATATATATATATATATATATATATATATATATATAAACACACACACACACACACACACCCATATATATATATATATATATATATATATATATATATATATATATATATATATATATATATTAAAGACATTTTTTATGTTTAACATTTTTTTATAGATAACATTTACCCTGAATGTCCGAGAAATTTTCATGAAAATTTCTCAGACATTCAGGCCGGTAAATGTTATTTAATACTGTTTATTATAAACAGACCATTTACTTAAATACTTGTATCTATAAAAAGAACGTTAAACATAAAAATGTCTTTAATAAATAAATTGTCGGACTTTGTCCATTTCTTAATATACATATATATATATAGATAGATATATGTTTTTTGCAATACTGGCGAAGTTATATATTGTACTGGAATTAGAGTTTATTTTCATTTTTAAAAATTATATTTGGCAATTAAAATGAAAGGGAAATGTATATTTTGGTAAAAAAAAATTAAGAATTAATTTTTGAGTTGATAATATTCATTCAAAAAACTCAAAAAAAGGAAGATTACTTGTCCTTCTTTAAAAACAATAAAAAAGCAAACAGTAATTTATATTAAACATAAATAGTAATTTACATTTAAATTAATATATATATATATATATATATATATATCCACACAACAGATGAAGGCAAATATATATACAAGTTTAAAATATTTTAAAAAAATATATATATATATATATATATATATATATATATATATATATATATATATATATATATATCCCATAATTATAATTTAAATACAATTTATACACATACATATTTTCAAAATAATACACATATATACACAAATAACATTAAAATATTCACATATACAAATAAATAAGAATATACATCCACACGTACATATATATATACATAAGTACATAAAAATATGATATTACAGTTTATATCTTTATATACACATGTACAAAACTATATGCATGCAAAAATATAAATACAAAGGCACAAATATAAACAAGCATCAATACATTTATATCGATTCGTAAAATATACCTTATATACTCGAGTATCATGTGACTTTTGAAGACGTAATTTTGGAGCTAATTTTAAGAGGGTCGTATCATACACGAGATATATAATTAGCGTATGTACTGCTGGCCCTGGCTACGCTCTTGGCCAAATTATATATCTTTGTACTGTAGTCAAATTAGCTTCAAAATGAGGTCTTCAAAAGTTGCATGATACGCAAGTATATACGGTAAGTAAATAGATATAGTTCGAAATCGAGAAGTCTTACTAAAGACAGTGTGCCTCCCAACAGTAAACAAAACTGTATTCCATTGTTATACCAGGGAAACCGTTTGAAACAAAGAAAGAAATTTATTAAATTAAATGAAGCGAAAAGAAAGAAAGAAATTAGGGAAAGTAAATGAGGCGAACAGAAAGAAAGAAAGAAAGAAAGAAAGAAAGAAAGAAAGAAAGAAAGAAAGACAGACTTTGGTGGAAGGAAACTATCCGAATTGAAATCAAGAAAGAAAGAAAGAAAGAAATTGAAAGAAAAAAAAGAAATAAAGAAAGAAAGAAAGAAAGAAAATTGAAAAAAGAAAGAAAGAAAATTATTGAAAAAAGAAATGATTATTAAAGAAAGAAAGAAATTATTAAAGATTTTAAATTTCTTTGAAAAAGAAAGAAAGAAAAAGAAAGAAAGAAAGAAATTATTGAAATGAAATGAGTCGAAAAGAAAGAAAGAAAGAAAGAAAGAAAGAAAGTAAGAAAATGGTGGAAGGAAGTGGGACGAATAGGCTGAAAGAAAGTGAAAGATATGCATTGTTAGCCTCAGACTTAAAAACACGTTTTATGTTGTGTTTTGAAACAAAAAAGAGAACGGTCTCTATTTACAGAAAATGGGGCTGAATAGAAAGAAGCGACTGGCATAGATAGTCAGCATTTCCCCTGTCATTTTCTCTCATCTCTGTTTGTACACATAATTAAAACTGTAGAGTGTATCATCCTGAACATTAGAAAAGCAATGAAAAAGCCGTATAAAATGTGAAGGATTTTAATCGTACCGGATTTATCCAGCCCCTACAACCCCCATTTATAATTGACGGGCTCAATCTTAACAGTATAAGACACGCAGAAGATACCGTGTTTATGGTCGACACGGAAGGAAAATTACAGGACCTCCGAGAAAAGGTTGAAAAAAGAAAAAAGTTAGAAAGGACTAACCATCAAATGGTTGACAGCAAGAGAAAAACCCAAGCTATCAGCATTAAACAAGTATAGATGTTTAAATATCTGGGAACAGAGGATGAAAGATGTGACACCCTAATCCGAAGGTGAATTGGTAGAGCAAAATATTCTTTCCAAATAATAAAGGAAGTACTATCAAGAGTGCTGAAACTTTGTGCAGTATCAATCCTCTTGTAATACTGGGCAATCTCCTCACGAATACAGAGAAAACTGGAAGCAACAGAAATGTTGTTCTACCGAAGGATACTGAGAATTCCGTAATGCGAGTAAGCAATAAAGACGTCTTAAGAAACAAGAGAACAAAATGCACACAAATGCAGAAAGCGACAGCTGCAATTTCTTGGACACATAATGAGAAAGGAGGGCTTGGAGATTTTAATACACGCAGGACATAACAAAAAAAAAGAAAGGGGGAAGACAATAGGCTACCTACCTGACGAGCATGTGTGAGTGAATGATGGAATGGGTGTGGGTACCTTAGCAAATGGTAGTCATCGATAAAGACGATATACTACATCCAGCAGCAAGGCCTCTAATCGGAAGAACAGAGGTTTTGAGGAGCGTGGAACTACCTCTTAATTGTTGATGTTCCCAGATCCTCTCTGACCCGGAGTGGTAGCATCTGCTAGGGTCCCAACTATGGGCAGATAGTGAATCCCCAGACGAAAACAAAACACTATGAAAGTATAAAAATACATATTAATAGTAAAAATACCAGCAATACATTTTTATATAAAAAGTATCAACAATACATATTTATAGCAAAATGACTCAAAATACATATTAATAATAAAACCACCAACAATATGTATTTATAGTAAAACTAGCTTAAAATCGCCATCTTTGGCGGCATTTAAACTATTTCCTACGGAAGTCTCTTGATTGTGCCTTCGGTTTATTCAGGAGTTTGAAAGTCCCTAAGTCTTTGCACATTCTTAGCATTGGAAGGTCTCCTGGTGCCGTTTGATCTGGGTTTTCACTTGCACGGGACTCTCTTTTCCCCACTGCAGCCTTGGCTCTTTTGATTGCAATCTGGTCCTCTGTTGGCGGAGATTTTGTTTGCGAGGCATACTACTGCCGTTTGCGTTAGGCAACAATAAACTACAGAACACAAAATTGATCGTTGCATTTAAGTATTGCATTAATATGTAAGCTTACCTTTTAAATTGGATTGAGGAATCGGAGAGCCGAGTTCGAATTCCAGTCGAATCCATTACATTCACTTACGTGCTAACACCCATGGGAAAGGTGTGAATCCTCTTTCTTCTCCCTCCAGCTATGGGTAAAATAACAGGACAGACTGGGTTCTATAGCCTTGGATGGCAACTGGTCTAGGAGAAGAAAAACTCTGAATTCAAACCTGCTCTTATAGGAGGGTGAATGGAGTCTCTCTGAGCCTTGGTTGGCAATCCATTTAGTGATGGTGTCACGATAAAAAAACACCCTTGATAGCCCTAGCGAAGCATCAAAAATTCAGCTATTTGACAAGATTATGAACTACACCAAAGTATTGGTGAGTTCAATATCGGCTGAGGACGCAAGATGTGTGTACCTTTTAAAAGTTCAATGATAATTCTACTGCCGCCAATTAATTTAAAGACAATTTGATGTACAAACAATTATTTTATTTTATTTTATGGGTGACTTTCGCTGGATTTCGCAGTTAATTTCAATTATTTCCAAGTTATAAAAATTGTTATCGTACGAAAAATTCGTCGCATAAAATCATGTAAAAAAAATGCTGTAAACAATCGCAGTAATGAAAACTTGCGAATCCCAAATTTCAGGATTACGGGGCCGGATCCGGTTCTAAATAATTTTTTACTTTGCTCACAGAGTCGCCCTGATTCCAAAATGGTATATGTTGGGCTGCGGCCTTTAAGCCTAAAGCTGAAAAAGTGTGATACACTGAAACACTGACATTCGCAAATTTTTATATAGATGACCACTAAACATTTTTAAAGAAAAATGAACAGCAATACATTTTATCTGTAAATGAAGGCATATCATTGCGATCAAAATATATTTAGCTGAAGTCATAAAGTTGTGTATAAAATATTTAAATTTCGGCATTAAATAGCCCATAAAGTTGTTGATATGTCGCCTAAACCAGATCAACCAAACTTAGCAAACCTAAAAACGCTTCTTAGAACTACAAGAGAGTCATGTGTACTGAAGGAAGATTTAAATCGTCTGAAGAAATTAAAACTTCGAATTTAAAATTGTTTCTTTTTAAATTCTTATATTTTAAATAATTCCAGACAGGACGGGTCTTCTAGGCAATCTTGAACATTAAAGTATTTTATAGATAATGATCTTTTTATTTGTATTAGTAGTAATAGTAGTAATAGTAGTGGTGATAGCTATACTCTGCTGGGATGACAGATTCTGGCTCGTTTGAGTTACTAAGTGATTGCCTATGTACAACGTCTGTCATGCTCAGAAGTGGCAGGTATGTAGAAAAGCAAAAAGAAATTTAATGAAATATTTGCATGAAGAGAAGCTCCATGTCATCCTTTTGTCAAACATTGACAGGAAAAGTCGATGACATCTATGCGTGTTTACTTTCTGTACATGCAATATATGTGCATATCTTTATATTTAAGTTTGAGTATGCATGTAAAAAACTGTACGCTTTTGAATATGAATGTATGCATGTATGCATGCATTTACGTATGAAGATACATCTGGATAAAGAGTATACGGCTTCGTTTTATTTTCTTCATCTTTCTTTGCCATTAGTTTCTCTGTCTCTCTCTCTCTCTGTGTGTCTCTCTCTCTCTCTCTCTCTCTCTCTCTCTCACCCTACTTATCTGTTGCCTACACTCACACTTTCTTTCACTCCCTATAAAAGAGAGATAGAAAGAGGAAAAAAAAAGGTGATATATATATATATATATATATATATCACCTCATTTTCTTTCCTCTTTCTCTCTCTCTCTCTCTATATATATATATATATATATATCACCTCATTTTCTTTCTTCTTTCTCTATCTCTCTCTTTATATATATATATATATATATATAAGGTAAAAATATTGTCAAAATTATGCTACATTTATGGGCTAAAGTGTTCACTATCAGATAAAGCGTATGTAAATATAAAACTGAACACTGAGGTCAACCCCCCAACGGCAACAGTCAGGGTTAAAAGCAATTTTGAAGCCATGTGTGTTGAGTTTTGGCTCGACTATTTGTATATGCTGGTAAATGCTGCATTATGGGTAGATCTATTGTATTATTCTAACGGTTATATCTCCATATATATATATATATATATATACACACACATACATACATATATATATATATATATATATATATATATAGTCTATTTCAAGCAGTTCTGTACGCGGCTATCATCAGTGTTTGTCTCGGAACATTGTTTTAAATTTACTTTAAATGTCAGTCCTCCTCCCCCTGGTGGGGGAAGTAAGGTATCTTATTCCGGAGGAAGCGGCCTGGGGTTGAAGTTTATTTATGGCTAGAACCTTTCGTTGGTTGTATTTTTCATATCATTTCCTTCTACGTGGCGTTTCTTATACGAGCTCCAAGTGTGTTTTTTGGGGATTCACACTAAATAGCTTTTGTACTACAGGTGTCCAATATTATTAATAAGCGCTGGGGGATTTAAACTTAAATCCGTTAAGATTAATGTAAATTAGTTGAATTATAGATTTATAGATTGTGGGTAATACCAGATCACCCAATGAAATAAATCATGCTGTCCAACACACTTATATGCGTACATATCTTTATACATACATATATGTACTTGGTCACCTCGACGTGGTATATTGGTTAGAAAGCTTGTCTTAATAGATCAATTACGACTGAGTAGTGAGTTCAATCCTTGCTGGGTGCCCCATGCTTTCGGCTTTGTGCCACATCTAAGCTGGGCATAGAAAATCATTACTGGGCGCCTCAGCGTGGTCTAATGGTTAGCAAACTGGTCTTGCTAAAACTGTTACAACTGAATAGTGAGTTCGATCCTCCCTGGGTGCCCCATACTTTCGGCCATGTGCCACATCTTAGCCTCGCTTAGAAAATCAATACATATATGTACATTTACATGTTCATACATATATGCCAGTATACGCCCACATATATCCCCACATGTATTCTTATGTAAGTTTGAATCTATTTCTATGTCTACATTTCGTGATTAGCTTTCTTCGTTCATTGAATAGTTTGCATTGATCTTTATAATTTATTATCCTGATTTTTTCTTCTGGACATAGCTTGCACCTATCCCTAAAACTATTGGGGGTGTTCGCAAAAGCTACAGTTTTCCAATTCAACATCTAGTGGCGACAGTCTATATCATGTTTAAATGCAATATCCAGGCCTGGGGATTGCGTTTAACCATGAAACAGACTGTCGCCGTTTAATTTTGACTTCAATGCCCACTTTTATATTTATATTTAGATACACCCTATCCGTGATATTGAGCATTTTAACCCATAAATATAGTATACTTTAAAATTACATTTTTATCATATAACTCAGTTCTCTATACAAGCTTCTATACAAGGTGCGGCAGAAATACTTCAGACATATACATCGCACATGATTATGGTGTCTTCATCTAATGATTTACCATTATGCGGGAGGTATTTATGGGAGGTATATGTGGGAAGTATTTCTACCGCACTATATATATATATATATATATATATATATATATATATATATATTCGTTAAGTATTACTAAGTTTTAATATTTTTTGATACAATAATTATTGCTCTGAGTAACTTCTGTGCATTTTATTGCCCAAAATTCTCTCCGGATTCTCATATGCTAAATTATGTCATTTTATATTTTATTACAAGTGTTATTATATATACGAATAAAGACAAAGGAAAACTTATCTTAGCCGACGTGCTTCGTCCACTGAGAGACTTTATCAAGGCAAATAGGAAGATTTTGTTTTGTAACAAGCATTTCTATACAAAAATCATCTGAGAGACCCCACTCTGCTTTCCATCAGTATGGCTGATGCTAACATCCGGGAAAGGGACTCGTTGCGCCTTCTCGTGCTAACGTTCTTAGCTGACATGAAGTGGAAAGACTATATGGAATCTATTGCTAGGTTGTAATAGTCGGATGAGCACTTCACCATTGTACCGAGACTGTTTGAATTTAAACACAGTACTAGACTAATCGCAATTTGCTGTCCTCCTGATTACTCTTTTCTCTTCCCGCTCGTTATTAATGTTTCTGTTCCTAATTCTTCCGCACCCAGTAACCCCTTGTGTCTTTTCTGCCTTGAATGGGGAGTAACCGATAAAAAAAAGCAAAATGTTATTGGATTTTCAAAATAAATATCTATTAACACAAAAGGGATCACATACACAACAATTTATCAAATGCATTAGTTACACATAGAAATAAATACAATCACAACTTTGATCTAAAAAAATGTTACACTTATTAAAAGAGAAAGTATCTTACTTAGAAAGAACATTCTCGAAAGTGCCGCTATCGAATCTTATCAAAATATAAATCTGCGTCCCGTATTTTTTCCAATATCTCTGTTCCTGAAATAATTACTACTTTCCCAAACCAAGATATATGACTACAAAAACGTTAAAAATTAAAAGAAAACGTTTAAATTCATAAACTCATGTTATTTAAAATACATAACATATAAATTAATCCCAAACTAAAATACTTGAAATACTAATTTGCATTAAAAAAACACTTTCCAAAATATCACTTACTCATCTTCGTTTATCAAACGTTGAATTGTGTCATTTTGTGTTCCCCATAACTTGCTTGACTATTCAGCTAACCTGATGAATATATATGAGCGTTCTCATACTTAAAAAATTTGAAAAACCAATAATATTTTTTCTCTTGTTATAAAATAACATCGTCGCATTTGCCTTCATAAATCCCACAGAGGAGGAAACACGTCGGCTATGATAAGTTTTCCTTTTGTTTTTATTCGTATAAATCGTTGATCTGTCTTTTTACAGATATACTCTATCTGAAACTTTCACAAAAACACAGACACACAGACAGACACAGACACACCCACACAGATATATATATATATATATATATATATATATATATATATATATATATATATATATCATAATCGAATTCACTCCATTTTTTCTTTTTCTGAAGAAGACTTCCTCCCCTTATTTTAATGAGTCTCTCTGTGTGTATCTATTTTTTCTCCATATATATATACGTATGTGCGTGTGTATTTATGTAACAATTTAATATGCGTAGCTTTGATGTGGCTAAGCCCGAAAATATGGAGCACCCGATTGATCTTACTACCCAGTTGTAACTGATATAGCGGGACAAGCTTGCTAAGTATTATATCACATCAAAGTGCCAAATATATATATATATATATGTGTGTGTGTGTGTGTGTGTGTGTGTGTCTGTGTGCAAAATTTCGCATATATTTAAAAATACCTGTGTAAAAGTCTCTTATGTACATATGATGAAAATATAGTTTTAAGTTGTGCTATGTTTATGGGTAAAAGTGTTCAGTTTCAGAAATAGAGCGTATGTAAATATAAAATTAGCCTGAAGTTTGCGTCGAAGCATGAAATAGACTATTGATGCTTGGTGTTGATCTCTTTGTTAACTTTTACACACACACACACACACACACACACACACACATATATATATATATATATATATATATATATATATATATATATATATATATATATATATATTCTGGTTGTGATGGATAAATTGTCGTCTAAATTATGCAAAAAAAAAATAAAATAAATAAAAATAATAATAATATTGACATCCCATTTTAACAAATATATTTACCAAAAATTACACGAAAATATATTGAAACAATAAAGAGTAAATTTATTCAATAAAACCTCCATTGTCTTCAACCACGGCCTCCAGACGACTTTGGAATCTCCCGTATCTCTTCGAGACGGTTTTCTTGTGTTGTGGAGTATTTTCACAGTGGAGGCTTGTATTTCTAATAAATCGTCCTAAATTAGGTCCGACGTACAAAACGTTAGGAACTTGGAAAATAAGAGTCAATGGCGCAGCAAATCTAGTTGTGATGGTTGGTACTTCAAATGTCCGAATCTCGACTGACGCGCTCAACACCATTCTGCCAGACTTGCCACTGCTACTCCTACTTATTATCTATGGGAGAGTCCATTACAATAGAATAAGTACTATGGCATAACAAGTTGGTGAATTCTGCCATATTCCTTGCCTTTAGTTCATTTTAGTGTTACAAGGAATTTTGAAGGTCTCTCGCTCTACTGCACCCCACACTTAATAATCAAGGGAGCTGCAGTCTGGGGAGTTCAAGGGAAAATCTAAGGGTTGATGTAGTCGTAGAAATTAAGTCGTGGCGCTGTTTAGACGGTGCCTAACTCATCCTTCTATACAGTGCAGTCGACAAAATCAAAAACAATCATCGCGCATGCGTGAAATTAAAAATATAAAATGGCGACAATTTACCCATCATACCCACCATCGGACCCTGTACATATATACAGGGTGTATCAAAAATAATTTGAGAGCAGATTCCTTACACCAAGACAAAATTTCATATAAATATATGATCGCAAATCCTTCATTTATTAAGTTTAAAGTTTACGGTAGACGTTGTTAAATGTACAATCAAAGATACAGTCCAAAAAAGACACTGCACAGTTTCAAATGATACGGATACAGGAGCTGCTCTTGAAGTACCCTCCACGCGGTAGTATGAGATGTACGACATGCTAGGGATACTTAAGGTGTGCTGACACCTGGATCATCTCCGACACCTAGTAGAATGTGTTCTTCGTTGTCAGGAGTACGAGCGGATTTCAGTCTTGCTCGATCTATAGTTTGTGGTGCCACGGATCCTGTCTCAGAAACGCGACGATAAACAGCAGCAAAGTTTAGGCGACTAGGCTGTCTTCGGCCTGGAAACGCAATCTGATAGAGCTGTGCCCCTCGCACTCATTACCATTCGCGGGACCGAATGTAAAAATCAAATCTGACTGCTCACGATATGAATATTCGGCCAGCCATTGTTAAACGGGACACTTTTCAGTAAACTTACTACTACTCAAGTTAACCACAAATGTAGACATGTAACAAATGTAACCTAGTCTACATAGCAACACAGCGCCAACTACCGTAAACTTTCTTTGAATTTAATAAGTCATAAACGAAGGATTTGCGGGCATATGTTTATATGGAATTTTGTTCTTGTTTTGGTGTTAGGTATCCATCTCCAAAGTCTGTAAAGGTATTTTCGATACGCCCCATATATATATATATATATATATATATATATATATATATATATATAAGAGAAACAAAACAGGGGAACTACTCACGAGCATGCACACAAACCCCACACAATTTAGGAAGTACGTGTGTATGTATATACGTATATGTGTGTATGTGTGCGTATACTGGTTCCATGTAACTTTGGATGTATGTGTGTGTGTGTATGTATGTGTGTGTATGTACTGATTACTTGTGGTGGGACGGTATGTATGTGCGTATGTGTATGTACAAATGGGTTTACTAATTCCTCGTAGTAAGACAGTATATGTATGGAGGGGGAATATACGCACGCATATATACACGCATGCTGACAGAAACACACGAAAATGAAAACAGATCTAAGAACGCACAGGTGTCAGTAAAACATTAAAAGATAAAATGCCGATAAGTAATTCATCATTTCTCTTGGACCAACCTTAATTGTTTTATGACCCTCGGCGCAGAACTCTTCATTGCCAATTCAAGAAAGACATTCGGATTACTAACACAAAAACAGAGAATGTCTCATATCGAGAATATTTAACATTGAAAAACATAAAGAAAAAATTAATTATTTTTAATAATATGTGGAAATCTCCACCCTTTACCTGAAGACGGTCGCGAGACCAGAAACCCGTGTAGTAAAATTATGGAAAATAAAGCATAATATTTTTTTTTTAAATCCACATTACAACCAAAAACGTTTGCGGCACCTATCTTCTCTTCTTTTTTTTTATATATATATATATATATATATATATATATATATATATATATATATGATTTCGGGAAAGTAATTAATTTACAAAAAATATTATAAATGTTAAATACTTTTAGCAAAACACAGGAAATTTTTTTTGTTTTTTTTGTTTGTTTTTTTTTTTTTTTGTTGTTTTTTTTTCATTCCATGGTTAATGCAACGTCTGTCTTTCGCGAAAATTGTTTAAACGCCTTTTTTCTGTTTCTTTTTGCTATATGATCAGTCAGTTATGGAATGTTTTAATCATCGAAAGGAATAAAAATTTGTTGGTGTGTAATGGCCTGACATCATAACGATCATATTCTTTTCTTGTTTTTTTTTCTTTGTTTTTTTTTTTTTTCAGTACAGAGTGTGCCTTCACATTGTCATATTGACGAATGAGACTTTTTCTGTTCACCAAAGCAGACAAGTTCGACCTAATGCATTTTTACCCTATCAAGTTGATGACATTACATGTTTGCTCTGCTAGTTCTTCCATGTTATATTAGCTCATAATGGAAAGCACCATTTATACAGAGTAAGACAAAAGTCGCGCACCATAGGAGTAACTTATCAAAAGTATAATTACACACGAAAATTCTATTTACTAGTTATTTAAATGTTATATGTGCTGTAGAAAATTTCTTCCTTCTTTTTCGTAACACATTTCAATTCTGTGCCTTTATGATTCATTAACACGTTGGAAAGTTTCCTCTGTCATTTTATTTCATTTATATTTACTTCTTTCTTAACTTATTCATCCTTTGTTAGTTTTTTCAGCCTACAAAATAAGAAAATATCAAAACAAATTAGACCTTTAAAAGATGATTAACCCCTATGGTTCGTGACTTTTGCCTCACCCTGTAAATTCCAACTGTCAAAAATGTTTTCTGTAGATGGAGTTTTGGCTTTGGCGTTGGCAATGGTTTTTGACTTTGTGATAGCCTCTATCTTCTGATGACATGCAAAACCATTTTTCATTAACTGTAACAATGCTATACAGAAATGGTTAAGTGACTGCTGAAGACGATAGAACATTTCGTTAAATTCTTAAGCGAAAGTACTAATAAAGAAAACGTATTCTCTCACAGGGTTTCGAAACTGCTTTCCCCTTTAGAAAGAGAAAATTTGACGTAAAACGAATTTAGAATGCTCAGGTCAGTATATGTAATCCGCAATGTTTAAAAAATCAGGGCGTCTATTCAAACACGTGTATCCGCTAAAGTATAACGTTTAAAGTAATTAAAATTAATGCCTGATTAAAAAAAAAATTAAATCTATTAATTCCTCAAAAAAAAATATATGTCCAAAAACTTTCCTAGAGAGGATGTCCTTGCAAAGGAGATATGAACAAATGACGACATGCATCATGTAGGTATTTCAGATTTTACTATTGTATTGTACATCAAAAGTATATAAAAGAAATGTATATGTGTCTGTGTGGATGGTGGGTGTATTCTTTTCAGATGTTTCTAATAACTTCACTTCCTGTCTCCGTATTCTGACTCCATTTTAATACTGACAACCGACGTGATTCTCTTCTGCTTCTTTATTCTGATTCAAGTTGGGTTTTTTTTTACCAAATGTCGAAGACTTTCTTCATCTCCTATTCTATTCATTTTCAACTTTCTTTTTCATGGCGCGTTACGCTTCATTCTTTCTTCCTTCATCTATCTGACTTTAGTTCTTTTTACTTAATTTTTTGTCAAAACCTAACATTTTGATATAATTTGAAATGAGAGATTTATCTTGCTTGTTCGAAGGAAAAAAATATGAGACATTTCTTTAACGTTTCTTCGTCGACGCCGCCTTCGTTTGTTCTTCGTTATTTATTATTATTATTATTATATTATTTTATATGCATTTGCATTCAAGTGATTACCAACAAAATCTGAGTGACAGCAAGACACTGAAAATATTGATTATATCAGTTGTCATACGGTTCCAAGTGCGCCATATATTATAGGCAAGACTGCAACCTTCATTTTATGCAATTTTCTCATTTCCCAAGTAAGATTTTAGTAAACATTTTTCGCCTTTTTTCTTCTCCGTACTATATTAATCTAGCGCTATTATGCCCACTTTCTATCAGATCTCATGTCAAATCTGTTCTACTGGCCATGGTGAGGTTGTCAGTCAGTTTCTCGAACTCAAAGAGAATCTTGTTCTTTTTATTTTCAGTCAAAAATGGTATTTTTGCTTTTACTTTTTTTTTTTTTTTTTCAAATTAGAATTCACTGTGACTTGCACATTTCCCAGCGAAGGCTGTTTATCATAATTGTGGATGATGTAATCAGAATATTTTTAACGTCATTTCGCTTCAAGAAAATGGCGATCATGATCACTCTATAGATTACTTTTCTTTATTAGCTTTGTGAATAGATACAACTTCTTGGGAAAGACAGTGAAGCGGGTTCTTATTATCTTCTTCAGACTAGTCCTTCTCCTATACTGGCTACCATCCAAGGCTACAGGGCCCAGGAGAATAAAGGAATTCATATCTTTCCCAAGGTCATTTTTGTTGGAGTGAAAGCAATAAACTAGGCCGGAATTAGCACTCGGAGCACCGATTCGGCTTTCTACGCCGACAACCTTTAAGCTACAACTCTGGTCTTTACTATTATTTGAAACAATATTACTAGCAATGTTTGTTAATACATTTTAATATTATCTGTGAGAAAGCAAAAAAAAAAAAAAAAGAATATATATATATATATATATATATATATATATATATATATATATATGGTTATTGGGGAAGCAGATCATTATTTAAACATTATTAAATATAACAGACAAGGAATGTCTATTATGCCTGACCATTAACCGTTATAATGTTCAAATGCTTGTATTATTGCATTATAAGGTATTATTGTATTATCAACTAATATGTGTGTAATATTATGTACATGGCAATGTTTCTAAGTGTTATGGTCCAAGGTTAGGACCATGGAAGAACAACACGAAACACAAGAGTAGAAATAACAAAGAATACATTACACGAAAAATAATACAAGAAGTGGAAGGTGTTAGTATGGCTGTCAGACTGGTTTGGCGTGAACTACTATCAACTCGACTCGATTCGGTATCTAGCCACCCCCCACGAGGATTGCATATGGCACAAGGCGGAGCTTAACGTGGGTTTCCCAAAAAATGCCCGTAGAACCCGTATAAACGGGATCGGGTTGGTCAACCTCCCCGAACGAGACTCTGTCCTTCGGCGGAGCCTCGTCCGGGTTCCTCTCTACTCAGAGGCAGAGAGTTCGACCGTCAAGCCGAGGCGTAGTATATATAGCGTTAGGAAGAGTTCATTCTGTCGGTCTAGGTAGGCACTAAGAAATGCTGTTTAATAGAACTAAGATTAGAATGGTGACAGGTAAGTCAACGGAAGAGTGTGGTTGTAGTAAAACCAATATATGTAGCGGGTTTATTATTAACATCAGAGATACAATCTCTGAACGGGCATGTAAATTGATACATGTGTAGAGGATTTAGTTGTGGGGTGGTAGGATTTTTAGAGACTATGAGGTCAATTGACATAGAGAAAAAATATTAGACAGATATTAGTTGATGACTCAATAATATTCACACATACATAGTAAAAAGAACCTCCAGATAGTAAAACGAAGCAACACACACTCAACAAACTTACATTTCAAACTGGTCACAACACATTCTATTGCATCTAGACATTCGTTCTGTTGTAATACTTCGGTCTATCGCGAAGTGTGATGTCATAGAACTGCATCTTGAACTTATGATCTGCGTCTGTTATTCCGCGACCATTATCGTCACATAGCAACTTTCTATGTCAAAATAACAAAATATCGTCTTTGGCGGTGGATATCTTTGTTTCATGCCTGTATAATCATCCTGAGGATAGCTCATGTGAGCCGAAAGCTTAGAACAAACTTAATAAAAAATATGCAAATGTTGGAAAATTTTTGTTTTTATTTTCACCAGAAATTAAAGCAAACATTCGAACATTAGAACGGCTCCTGATCACACATAACAGACATTCATTGTCTGTTATATTTTATATTTAAAATATATATATATATATATATATATATATATATATATATATATATATATATATATATATATGGGGGGGGGCGATGAGCAAATATATAGAAAAATAGGAAAGAACCGTTAGGTTAATAATCCAAAGGTCTTTAGCATTTTTGTTCTTATTTTTAAAAAAACAGTGCACACTACATAAGTAAAGCCATAATTAAAAGGTTTAAAAGCTCAACCCAATCATAAATTAAAAAAACCCTTTATGAAATCGTTAAAAAAAACAAATTGTAGCTCAACGTATTTATCTACAAACAACCCTTTTAGAAAAAGTATTTAAGGTATAAAAATACGAATTTAACGGTGTAACAATGATGCCAACAACTCTCTGTCGTTGAAAAAGACCAGACGATATGCTTCAAACTGATGCCATCATTCGCTTGAAAATAGATACACCTACTTTAACTTAACCTCTTTCCAAAAGTAACTAATATCTTGATACAATATGTTCACCCTTTCGCCCCTTATAGCAATAATTGGTTTCGCCGTTTTCATGTAATTAATATTACGAATGTATATGCTTATAAAGCTCCGTAAATTTCAAGGTCAGTCATTCCATAATTCGCTTGAGGATGAAATAGAGCTGGTTTTTAAATTTTATTTTTGAAACATGAGAACTCCTATGTAGCGATGGAATCATCTTTTTTAAAATAATTATAATTATATATATATATATATATATATATATATATATATATATATATAGAGAGAGAGAGAGAGAGAGATAGATAGAGAGATAGATAGATAGATAGATAGATAGATAGATAGATAGATAGATTCAAATTTTCTATATTTAGAAGGAAAGAGTTCTCAGGACCGGAGATAGATCTTTTAAATTTTGGAAAATGTTGATATAGGTATCAACTTTGCATTATGACTGTCAGTTTCAGGATTGCATTGGATCTTCGGTTTGATCGTTTAAATGACGTCACCTTGAGTGATTTAAAATTGGTTCCATCAAACGTGAGAAGACCGGAATTAAAAGAAAAAAAAATACAATTGCCTAATCATGCACAGAACAATCCCTGTAAACAAATGTAACAACATTAGAAAGTGTTTGGGAAGAAAATAATATAAAATAAAAATAAATATGAACGTTGGCAAATCTGCTGATAACATAAAACAACTAATTCGGAAATTTAAAATAACTTTTAAAAATTCATAGACAGAAGTTGTCGATATATATATATATATATATATATATATATATATATATATATATATATATTAGGTTGGTGCAAAAATAATGACGTAATAATGTCGTTTTTTGACGTATTTTTAACGTCAAAAACGACATTATCACGTCATTATTTTTGCACCAACCTAATATATATATAATAAAATGAAGATAAGAAAAAAGGCACCTAATATTTAATATAGTGTTATTTATTTATAATATATTAATTTTTACAGAGAATTAAAACTTTGTTACATACAAACTGATTTTCAGTGGGGTTTTTTTCTTAGAAAAATAATTTGTTGTTTTCCTTCTTTTTTAACTTTTTTTACTTTAACTGGTTTCGTTTATGTTTTCAAAAAGTTTTATCTGTTATTATCTCCACGTGTTGATGCTTATGTTTTGTACCAATGGAAAAAAAATCAAGAGGTGTAACTAGTTATATATGTCGGTTATGGTAAGGGGAAATTGGTAGAATCTATTTATGCAATGAATTAAGTATGGGTTTGAACTTGTTGATGAAAAATGTTTCCTTATTAATCCGCCTTTGTTCAGTGGTTCTGTAGTCGCACTGGTAGAATGGGAAGGTACTAACATTTGGCAAAATTTGTCCTCCTCATTCCTCTACATGTTGGCTAAAGGGTATTTTTCTGTTGTGGAGGTCCCTAATTGATGAGCTGTCATCCTTTGCCGGAGTGACAAAGATTGTTCTGTGTATGATTAGGCAAGTGTTATTTTTAAAAGTCCGGCCTTCTCACGTTTGATGGAACCAATTTGAAATCATTCAAGGTGACATTACATTGACCAAACCGGCCAGGTTTGACCAATGTAATGTTCGTAGCAACCTTTGCATGTAATTATGTATACTAAATTTTCGCACGAGAAATCATTTTTAATTTTTAATTTTGATCCGTCTTAGAACTGGCCCTCTCATGGAATTATATATATATATATATATATATATATATATATATATATATATATATATATATATATATATATATATATAAAGAAATACAGTTTTAAGGTGTGCTATATTTATGGGATAAAGTGCTCAATATCAGAGATAGAGCGTATGTAAATATAAATATAAAAGTGAACATTGAAGTCAACACTCAGAGCCGACAGGCTGTTTCATGCTAGACGCAGTCGTCAGGCCACCGATTTCTAGCATGAAACAGCCTGTCGCCTCTGAGTGTCGATTTCAATGTTCATATATATATATATATATATATATATATATATATATATATATATCAAATTCCAGCCGCTCTCAACACGCGAAGGCTCTGAATAAACGTTCCCACTAGTTTTCAAAAGAACACAAAACATACATATTAAATAGTCGACGCATGAATAAAAACTACTAAAAGAAAACCCCCTTTAAAATGGATAAAGAAATGGTCGAAAGCGCTTGACACAATAAACAATATGGCGATTTTTTTTTCTCCGTTACTCCCGCGAAAGTATAAATATATAGTGCGGGAATAATTTTGCATCATTAAATTGGATAAATGGGATTTATTTCTATTAAATCAATGGTTTTTTTTCTGTTTTCTATGTATATTTAGTTATTATTCATCTGTGTACTGTTAATTATATGACGAAGTAAGTTTATTCATTAGTTGGAAATACAATAAATTAAAAATTTGTATGTGTACGAATATTTATTTCCCCCAGTGTAGATACGCACTCTTAGTGATTAACTTATTTGTGAATGCAAACATATTTAAATATATATGTGTGTGTATGTCAATGTATTTACAAACAGATCGTTATAAACTTGTGTTTATTGCGTTATGTGTATGTACGCCCAAAGTTTACGGAAAGTCTTTTCAGGAAAAAAAAAATGATATTATTTTCAGTGTATTTAACAAAACTCATTACGAATACATTTTCCACCATCTTCTTTTGCACAGCGAATACCGTGGCGGGAAATCCAATTCTACTTCTTCATAGCCAGTAATTTCACTCATACTGTGAAGTTCTTTTGTTTTTTATTTGTTTTGGGTTTTTTTTTTGTTGTTGTTTTTTTGTTTTTGTTGTTGTTTTTGCAGAATAGAGCTAGAGAAGATTCGGGGTTTCGAACGGGCGTCAATATGACGCTCTTTTGTATTCCCAACAGTTCCTCATTGAACATGGATGCGTTTCTGATACCATAGGGCTTTTAATGTCTTCATTTATTTTTTCTAATTCCTGTTTGGTAGCGCACTTGCGGAATTAGTTTTAGCGAAGTAACACGGCTTAAACGGCGAATTCTGGGGTGTGCGATGCGTTGAGTTTCATTAGTGACAGCCGTGAACGACAATAGCGTCTTTTACGGAAGCGAAATAGCAGCGGGTACTAATTTGACGTCGGTTTTAACACATCTAAAAAAAAAAAATAAGGAAAAAAACATGAGAAATATCTATATTACATATTGCTCCTTTTTTCTACGTTCTCCAGCTCTCACACTTTTTGTTTCTCTTTTTCTCCTTTAACAGGATATAAGGATGATGTAACGGATAGCGACTCAGAACACGAAAGCGAAAAGCCGAGTTCGAATTCCAGTCGTGTTCATTGTATTCATTTATACATAGATATCGTTGGAAAATGTATGAATCCCCCCTCTGTTTCGGGTTAAATAGTAAGGCTAATACCTGGAAAAAAAATCAATGTTATTTGCCAAAAATATTGTTTATGGAATATTCGCTTGCAAAAAAAAGAATTATTCTTACAATCCAAAATAAGTTTCAGCTTTAAATAATACACAAAGGGTTGATAAACCGTAAAAAAAACAAGTCAATCTAAAAAGCATTTGCCATAAGTTGTTACATCTCTTGTTGCAATGCCTCGTGTGTAAACTTGTGTATAACTGCATATACATTGATATATTAATATCAATGAATTAAGCCAGCAGCCACTCTCTACTGAAGTGATGATATTTTTATTGCATGCGGCTGAAATCAAAGACTTACCTAATCAAATAACTTATAGTCGGACAGATTTAGATGAAAAAAATTGTATTATTCGATTCTGAAGAGCATATAGGGAACGATTGACGACTTCAGTGTCACATCCAAAATTCTTTTTCTTTTCTTTTTCTTTTTTACTGATTTTTAAAAAGTTTTAACCCATGGAAAGTATTCTTAACTCCCTCTTAAGACACAGA
>CAHIKZ030004404.1:372500-397500 GCA_903632075.3 Acanthosepion pharaonis
GACCACTCACGCACACCTTTGCGATTCACCAGTGCTGGCTTCTTCTGGCGCAATGCCTGTTGCACACGTTTCAATTGCTGCGAGTATAGGTCTCCAGTGTCCCTTTGGTCCGTTGGTAGCAGTTCATAATGAACCACTTGATGACTTGCCCACCAGGCACAAATCATAATCTTGCGTGGGTGCATAGGTGGTCTTGCGGTGTGAGGGACAGCTTCCTGAGGAGACAACCAATGTCTGGAACGCTTGGGAGTTTCGTACAGAACCCAACTTTTCATCACTGGTAAGCACTCGATTGAATAAGGATGCGGTACGGTGGCGAGAAAGTAGCGACGCAGCCTGCCGCTCGTTGTCCCTTTGTGGACCTCCAACAGCGTTTGCAGAAACACACTTGCTCAGTTTGTACATCGTACCTAGGCGGTGGAGCTGAAGTTCAACTGTTTCATCGGAAACGTTGAACTGTCTTGGTAAGTTCACCACACGTTAGATTACTGTCCTCTTCAACGGCCGCCTTCAGGACTCTGTCATTCAAGACCTGTGGTCGTCCACTGCGAGGCTCGTCATTGAGAGACAAATCTCTGAATTGAATTTCGAAACCAACGGCTTACATAGCACTTTCATCCACAGCACTATCCCCAAACGCTTGACATATACGGCGACTTGGTGCAGCTGCTGATAAGTCCACTATGAAGTCGTGAAGCAAACAGCCCCGAACGAGATCTCTAGACACTTCCATCCTTCTCACAGCTTTCCGGCTTATAACTGATGGCCGGGCACGGTGTGCGTGTTTTTTATAACGTCTGATGTTTTTACTTCCGGCTGTCCGAATTTGAAAACAATTGCTACACGCATTTCGTATATATTTCAATTTCATTCAATGACTAATCAAAAAAACGGACAGAACTTTTTTGGTTACCTTGTATCTATAAGTCTACCATTCGTCTATACTTTGAATATTGCTGTTATATATAGTCTGGTGTTCTTGCTATACATTTACTGATTCTTGGTAAATTCCAAAGAATCTGAAATGTCCTCTTGGCTTCACCGCCTAAATGTAGCTACCCCGCGCCTTTTCTATAAATATTTTTATGGTAATTGTTCAGATGAAATTTTCCCTATGGTACCTAAGCTTTCTTTTAATTTAAGCGCAGTACTACATTGAGGGAAAGGTCTCATTATTTTAGAGTTGAAATGGCAAGATATAACTGCAAATTCTATGCTAACAGTTTCTTTTCTCGCACTTCTCGCTTGTGAAACTTCCCTCCGGCTTCTTGCTTCCCAGTCAACTGTAATCTTCAAAAATGTAAAAGCAATTTCAATCGTTGTCTTCTGTTTTCTTAATCTCTGTACTTTTATTGTTCGTCCTCCGTAATGAGGTTTTGTTTTCCTCGTATACACTTAGTATTTTCACATATTCTCTCACACTCGGAAACCATCTACGTCTTAGTCGTTTTATTGTCTTTCTTAGGGTGAAACGATTAAAAATAATAATATTCAATATCCGCGATATAGGATTTTTTTTTCTTTCCTTATTAAATTTGAGAAGGTTGATCTGTCTAAGGTATTTTACGATTTCTCTTTGGCAAATCAGATTTACTAGTAACACGACTCATTTAATTGCATTTCATTCAATTATATATTCACCATTATTTGAAATGAGTCGTTGTCACTTATCAGCAAGCTCTTCGATACCTTTTGGGTAAAATTTCGCAGGTTTTGTCGCAGAAAATATTTCGGTGAACACGTAAATCTGGTTTTCATTGGAGAAAGTTTCCACCATCACACAGGTTTGCATTGATCGAAAAAAGTTTACATTCCGCTGGTGCAGAGTCAGCGGAAAATGTCTCGTAGGGTAGGAAAAAAACAACGAAGCAAAAAAATATTTCTGTTATTCTTGCTGAATGTGGCTTTGTCAGTGTTAATAATAACATTTCTGTTTAATTCACTGCGTACGCTGGCATTACCTACGTCTTTGCACACCACGCTTGCATTACCTATGTCTTTGTACTCCACGTTGACATTATCTACATCTTTGTACTCCACGCTGGCATTACCTACGTCTTTGTACTCCACGTTGACATTATCTACATCTTTGCACTCCACGCTGGCATTACCTACGTCTTTGTACTCCCACGCCGACATTATCTACATCTTTGCACTCCACGCTGGCATTACCTACGTCTTTGTACTCCACGTTGACATTATCCATCTTTGCACGTCACGCTGGCATTACCTACGTCTTTGTACTCTTTGACATTATCTACATCTCTCACGCTGGCATTACCTACGTCTTTGTACTCGACGCTGACATTACCTAAATCTTTTGCACTCCGCTTGCATTTGACTTTACCTAAATGACATTGCTTACATCTTTGTACCACGCTGGCATTACCATGTCTTTGTACTCCACGTTGACATTACCCATCTGGGGATTTACGTCTCTCCACGTTGACATTACCTGCGTTTTTGTACTCCCGCTCCACGTCTTGACAGTCCACCTACATCTTTGTACTCCACGCTGGCATTACCTACGTCTTTGTACTCCACGTTGACATTACCGACATTTTTGACTCCGCTGGTATTACCTGCGTCGTTTTACTCCATGTTGACGTCACATACATCTTTGTACTCAACACTGGCATTACCACGTCTTTTGTACTCGACGTTGACATTATCTCATCTTTGCTCCACGCGCTGGCATTACCTGCGTCTTTGTAGTCCACGTTGACATTATTTTTACATCTTTGTACCAACGCTGGCATTACCTCACGTCTTTTACTCGACGTTGACATTACGTCTTTGTACTCCGCTGGCATTACCTACGTCTTTGTACTCCACGTTGACATTACCTACATCTTTGTACTCCACGCTGGCATTACCTACGTCTTTGTACTCCACGTTGACATTACCTACATCTTTGTACTCCACGCTGGCATTACCTACGTCTCTCTGTACTCACGTTCTTTACATCTTTTTCCTCCCGCTGGCATTACCTACGTCTTTTGTAATCCACGTTGACGTACCACATCTTTGCAATCCACGCTGGCATTACCTACGTCTTTGTACTCCACGTTGACATTACATACATCTTTGTACTCCACGCTGGCATTACCTACGTCTTTGTACTCCACGTTGACATTACCTACATCTTTGTACTCACGCTGGTATTACCTACGTCTTTGTAATCCACCTACCACATCTTTTGTCCACGCTGGCATTTTACGTCTCTCCACGTTGACATTACCTACATCTTTGTACTCCACGCTGGCATTACCTACGTCTTTGCTGGCATTCTATCTTTTGCAATCCACGCCGGCATTACCTATGTCTTTGTACTCCACGTTATTACACACTATCTTTTGTACTCCCACGCTGGCATTTCACCGTCTTTTTACTCCCACATTGCATTCCACATCGCCTCCACGCTGGCATTACCTACGCCTTTGTACTCACGTTGACATTATTTACATCTTTGTACTCCACGCTGGTATTACCTACGTCTTTGACATTATTTTACATCTTTTGTCCACTTTGGCATTACCTACGTCTCTGCCTCCCATGTTGACATTACCCTACATCCTCACGCTCATTCCTACGTCTTTGTGCTCCACGTTGACATTACATCTGCAATCTACTGGCATTACCTTGTCCCCACGTTGACATTAAAAACGGACAGAACTTTTTTTTCTTGTATCTATAAGTCTACCACGTTTCGTCTATACTGAATATTGCTGTATGGTTGGTGTTCTTGCTATACATTTACTGATTCGCAAATTCAAAAGAATCTGGGGAAATGTCCTCTTGGCTTCACTGCCTAAAATGTAGTTCCCCTCTTCCTTTTCTATAAATATTTTTATGGTAATTGTTCAGGATGAAATTTTCCTATGGTACCTAAGCTTTCTTTTTAATTTAAGCGCAGTACTACATTGAGGGAAAGGTCTCATTATTTTAGAGTTGAAATGGCAAGATATAACTGCGTTCTGTGCTAACAGTTTTTTTCGCACTTCGCTTGTGAAACTTCCTCCGGCTTCGCTTCCCAGTCAACTGCCAATCTTCAAAATGTAAAAGCATTATCTACATCTTTGCACTCCACGCTGGCATTACCTACGTCTTTGTACTCCACGTTGACATTATCTACATCTTTGCACTCCACGCTGGCATTACCTACGTCTTTGTACTCCACGTTGACATTATCTACATCTTTGTACTCCACGCTGGCATTACCTACGTCTTTGTACTCCACGTTGACATTACCTAAATCTTTGCACTCCACGCTTGCATTACCTATGTCTTTGTACTCCACGTTGACATTACTTACATCTTTGTACTACATGCTGGCATTACCTACGTCTTTGTACTCCACGTTGACATTACCTACATCTTTGTACTCCACGCTGGGATTACCTACGTCTCTGTAATTCACGCCGACATTACCACATTTTGTACTCCACATCTTATTACCACGTCTTGTAGTCCACGTTGACATTACTTACATCTTGTACTCCACGCTGGCATTACCTACGTCTTTGTACTCCACGTTGACATTACCGACATCTTTGCACTCCACGCTGGTATTACCTACGTCGTTTTACTCCATGTTGACGTCACATACATCTTTGTACTCAACACTGGCATTACCTACGTCTTTGTACTCGACGTTGACATTATCTACATCTTTGTACTCCACGCTGGCATTACCTATGTCTTTGTAGTCCACGTTGACATTACTTACATCTTTGTAACTGGCCGTCTTTGTACCACGTTGACATTACCCCACGCTGTCATTTACCTACGTCTTTGTACTCCACGTTGACATTTACCTACATCTTTTACCCACGCTGGTATTACCTACGTCTTTGTACTCCACGTTGACATTACCTACATCTTTGTAATTCACGCTGGCCCTACGTTGTACTCCATCTACATCTTTGTACTCCACGCTGGCATTACCTACGTCTTTGTACTCCACGTTGACATTACCTACATCTTTGCAATCCACGCTGGCATTACCTATGTCTTTGTACTCCACGTTGACATTACATACATCTTTGTACTCCACGCTGGCATTACCTACGTCTTTGTACTCCACGTTGACATTACCTACATCTTTGTACTCCACGCTGGTATTACCTACGTCTTTGTAATCCACGTTGACATTACCTACATCTTTGTACTCCACGCTGGCATTACCTACGTCTCTGTACTCCACGTTGACATTACCTACATCTTTGTACTCCACGCTGGCATTACCTACGTCTTTGTACTCCACGTTGACATTACCTACATCTTTGCAATCCACGCTGGCATTACCTATGTCTTTGTACTCCACGTTGACATTACCTACATCTTTGTACCCCACGCTGGCATTAACTACGTCTTTGTACTCCACGTTGACATTACCTACATCTTTGTACTCCACGCTGGCATTACCTACGTCTTTGTACTCCACGTTGACCTTAGCTTACATCTTTGTACTCCACGCTGGCATTGCCTACGTCTTTGTACTCCATGTTGACATTACCTACATCTTTGCAACCCATCGCTGCATTAACCTATGTCTTTGTAATCCACGCTGGCATTTTGCACGTCTTTGTACTCCACGTTGACATTACCGACATCTTTGCACTCCACGCTGGTAATACCTACGTCGTTTTACCCATGTTGACGTCACATACATCTTTTGTACCAACACTCGGCATTGGCCTACGTCTTTGTGGTCCACGTTGACATTACTTACATTTTGTACTACACGCTGGCATTACCGCACGTCTTTGTAATTTACATTGACATTACCTACATCTTTGTACCCCACGCTGGCATTACTACGTCTTTGTACTCCATACTGACATTACCTACATCTTTACTCCACGCTGGCATTACCTACGTCTTTTGTACTCCACGTTGACATTACATACATCTTTGCACCACGCCGGCTTTACGTCTTCCCCTACGTCGATTCATTACCACGTTGACGCTTTACATACATCTTGTAATCCACCACGCCGGTATTACGCCGGACAGTTACGCCCTTGTAATCCACGTTGACATTACCTACATCTTTAAAACGCACGCCGGCATTCACGTCTTGTACCACGTTGACATTACCTACATCTTTTGTACTCCACGCTGGCATTAACTACGTTCCTTTGTCTTTAGTACTCCACGTTGGCATTACGTCTTTTGCACTCCCACATTACTGGCATTAACTCCCTTTGTATTTTGTCCCGTTGACATTAGCTACATCTTTGTACTCCTGGCAATTCCTACGTCCACGTTGACATTACCTACATCTTTGTACTCCACGCCGGCATTAACGTCTCTTTTGTAATCCATTTTACACATTTTACTCCACGCTGGCATTGTGTCTTTGTACCCACGTTGACAAATCACATCTTTGCAATCCACGCTGGCATTACCTTGTCTTTGTACCCACACGTTTACCTATCTCTTTGTACCACGTCAGCGTCTTTGTACTCCACGTTGACATTACTGCATTTTGTACCCCACGCTGGCATTACCTATGTCTTTGTACTCCACCTTGCATACAATTACTAGCGTAGTATCTTTGTGCTCCATGCTGGCATTTGCATCTTTGTTCTCCACGGGGATCTTTGTATTAACTGCCACGTATAATTACCAGTTAGGATGATACGTTCGTCATTACACTTGGTTCACAAAACAGAAATTTCTCACGATTCAACCAAATACTAAGTAGGGACCTAAAGAATACAACGATAGGCAGTCGTTGATAAGGCAGCTGATCCACTAGAAATTTTGAAAGCAACGACATTTTAATCACAAACTGATGTATAATATTGTTTAAAGGTTGTTACTAGGATGTTTTTAAAATCAATTATTATGTATTTTCATTGTTAATATCAAGTTCAATTTTTTATTGTTTTTTTGCCTGGGATGTAACAAAGAGATAGATCAATCCACCATCATAAAGACTGAAAATAAAATTGACAAAGATTATTGTTTTGACGGACACGCATGTCTTAATTGTTTTTTTATTGTTTTTTTTTTTACGAATTGATCAAAACCAAACTCAAACAAAAACATTGAATATCGAGTGAATAAAATTTTATTATAAACAATTGTCTTGTAAATGGAATTTTTAAAGCATTCTGAATGTAAAAATAAAGAAAAAAGTGTGCAAGACAGTAAGAAACACTACCTGCCAAAAAAAAGTTCTGTTGAAATCGGTTGAAAAATGTAGGAAATCCCCATATATAAACGAACACGCACACACACGAACAACCTGTGTTTTATAATAAACATAACTGGATATGAGTTGTCCCCCTTTCATTCTGGCGACAGAATCATGTTTTCAAATTGATTTCGTGCAAAAACAATTGTGTTTTTCCAGTTTTTGGCGCTGTCAGAACCACCGCAAGGTAATTTTACGCAGTCCTGAGAAGTTTTGTTGAAATCGGTTGAAAAATGTAGGAAATCCGATCCAATATATAAACGTACAGACACACACACACACACACACACACAATATGCGTTTTATAATAAGTAAGATTTTCATTCCTAGGATAGCTGGTCTTTTTTTTTTTTTACTAACACGCTATTCATTCATCATTTACAGAAACATTTCCCTGGTTTAATCACTCGTTCTGTTATATTTTTTTAAGTTTAAAAGACAGAAAAATAATATAAATGATATTTACAAGCATTTTCTACTCATAAAGTACTTTAAACCAATCAAAAATATTGCAGCGAATTGGAAAGATAGCTCCAAACCTGATTGGTTCTTTTTTATCCAATAAAACCGTTCAGCACAAATAACGTGGTGCCACAGATCCTTTCTCAGCAACGCGACGATAAACAGCAGCAAAGGTTGGATGATTAGCTTGCCTTCGTTTCTAAAATGGTAGCATGAATACCAAATCTTTCGCTAATACAAACCTTGAGGGCCACTCATATCAGAGAGTTACAGTCAAAATTGTAATGTTGAATGAATTTTGCGGCGGGAATAGAAGAAAAGGTGGCAAATAAATGAAGATTATGTGATTAAGATGGAAAGACGAGGATAACTCATTGGATTAAAAAGGTCAAGATTAAAGCATAATCACGCTGGAGCCTATTCCACAATGGGGCAATTCTTAAGAAAAAGCTATTTGAATGGAACTTTTTTATGTATGAACACGGGGGAAATGAGAATGATCCTACTTGGTGGAGGTGACTTTGCGTGTTCAAAATCCAAAGGTCTGAACAGGTGGAATTAAATAATGGAAGTCATCTGAACTTTAGCAATGGAAATAGTCTTGTAGCGTTGAGTCTGTGGGAAAGTGGTTGCAGAGTGAGAACTAAAACATCACGCAAATGATCTTGAACTCTATCACGACTGGAAAGTGAGGATTGAGCAAATCCATCCCGAAGAACAATCTACAATGTTATTGGTCCTGACTTTGTATCAATCATTTTCCCTCTGAAGTGTAGCTGCCCTGTGTCATTTCTATAAATACTTTCATGGTAATTAGTCCGATGAACTTTTCTCTATAGTACCTCGACTTTATGAATTTAAGCGCAGTACTAGATTAGCGGCAAGGTCTCATCCTTTTATGGTTGAGATGGCAAGGTGTAACTTTAAGTTCTACGCTAACAGGTTCTTGCACGTCATACTTGGGGACGTCTCTTCCGGTTTATTGTCTGCCAGTGAACTTTGATCTTCAAAACTTTAAATCTTCAATAATGCGCCTAAAGCTACGATATCATCCAATAAATCTGTGTGTTCCGCCATTCCTTGTCTAACGGCCAAATCACGTTGTAACAACGGTTCTCGCTGAAGTTAAGCAACGTTGAGCCTTGGTGACCGCTTGGGAATCCCAGGTGCTGTAAGTTTGGATGTGCGGGTATAGCAATGAATAACGATTCATTCTATTCACTTATACGCAAATACTGTTGGGAAAGTTATGGATCCACCTCTACTCTCCGCCGTCAGCTCTGTGTTAATTCGTAGGATTTGTATCAGTAAGTCATTATTATCTCCAATAAAATTGTTACAGTGTAAATATATAATAACATTCAACGCTGTCAGACCTCAGATAAATATTGGAGTATTCCCTTTTGACAATATAGAAGAATATATATATATGTATGTATGTGTGTGTGTGTGTGTGTCAGACACGCTGTTTGTTGTAATGGAATAAATTGGAGGCAATAATGCGTGAATACGTTTAACGTCTAATTCAGTCAAACGAAAAACTTTGTCATTTTGGATTATTTTCATTTGTACCCACTTTTTTTAAAATAATGACCAAAATTCTTTTTTATGATAGTTACTGCAATATTTTTTTTAATATTGTTAAAATCAAATATTTAAGGATGAAGTAAGAAAAATTTCACCGGTATTTTATAGTCACAGAAATGGAAAATTTACTTGGAATCACTATATATCTTTACATGCCCCCTCCTCCTCCCCCCTCACAACAGAGAGATTATTCGAGCGAATGTCAAGCAGTTACAGCATGCCGTTTTCAATTTTCTGGCGGAGAGAATTGCGTCATGGTGCTCCTTTTCTCACTGACGGTGCCCAACTGACCCTACTAAACTGTGCAGTCGATAAAATCAAAACAATCAATGCGCATGCACGAAATAAAAAATGTAAAATGGCGATAATTTACCCATCGCACCCTGTACACACACATACACACACATTATACTTTTTCGTCTAGGATGCTACCTGAATTTTACCAAAAACAAAATAATTTCCATGCCTGAAGATGACTGAATGTACCGTCGAAAGTACTTGCGTATTTAAGAAAGAACTTATATAGCTTATAATTTAAAAAAAAAAACACGCACCATAACATTCATCGTGTGTTTAGTAGGTTAATCCATCTTTAAAATTTTATTAGCGAAGAGATTGCGCCATTTTATATCATTAACTTTACTAATTTACTTTTTGTATGAATGATTCATTTTTAATATATATATATATATATATATATATATATATATATATATATAATGAAACTAAAATAGATAAACTATATATTAAATAGGAAACTAAAATGATACATATGACACATTCATATCCTCTCTCCCACCTCACTTCCTCACTTCGTTAACTTTACGTATACTTGATGAGGTCCGTAAAAAACGTGTGAATTTCTTTTCATTTTTCATTTCAGCTTTTGGAAGTAAAGTCTGATGATCCAGAACCCTGTTAAATGGGTTATGGTGAAATAGCTTATTACATGGAATCTTAACGTGGTCTGTCTTTTATTCAAACATATATATATAAATTGTCGGACCTTGTCCATTTCTTAATATATGACGTCATTTGTTTACATTCGATACGCCAGAGCAGTTATGAATGTACGAGATTCATGGAAGATTGAAGTTTATAAGCAGTAAATTCGACCTAGTCTACCGAGACGGTTAAGGCACGTCAGCGTATATGACAGTTTCGTATAGGATGCAGGTTCGAATCCTGTCAAAGAACGAATATTTTCTATGAAAATTTCTCGGTAAATGTTATTTAATACTGTTTATCATAAACAGAGCATTTGCTTAAATACTTGTATCTATAAATAACAACGTTAAACATAAAAATGTCTTTATATATATATATATATATATATATATATATATATTAATAGAAATAAGCAACTGTTACAAAAAGAGTCTGCCATAAACGCACACCGAAAAAGAAAAAGTGCTCAACACCTTATAAAATGACAGAGCTTTTCTAAATTAAGGATCTCCTTTCAGGCGTACAATTTCTGACCACAACTATAAGTTTCATAAGCTTCTACGCAATCGTCTGGTGATTATAGTGCGAAAATGAAACTTTATTCCCCCAGTCAAGACTAAAATGGAAAAAAAATATGGTCGGTGCGTGCACACCATGAACTGGCCTTGAGGGCGGAAAAGCACTCATCCGGCCAAAAATGAAAATAGAGCCGTAACCACAGAATTATGAAGCCATCAAAAAATAAATAAATATCTTGCCAATGCGGTAAAAAAGTGCTCAATGCCACATGAAACAATGCGGTCGCGGTGCAGGGGCATAATCCTTTCAAGCAAAGATGTGCTCAACAGAACCGGGCCCACGAAGGTACTCGCGGCAGAGCTTTCTAATGTTATTAGAAATAAGCAGCTCTTGAAAAGACCGAATTGTTTCGTGTGGCATTGAGCGTGAAACTTGTTGTGTTCGGTCACTGTACGCCGGAATGGCGATTCTTGATTTATATATATATATATATATATGTTGGGGGGTGATAAAATATAGTTTTAAGGTGTGCCATATTTATAGCTAAAGTGCTGAATATCAGATATAAAGCATATGTAAATATAAAATGGGCTCCATCTTACCTGAAGATTATATTTACATATATCTATCTCTGATAAAATTGGGGAACATTCCTGAAGCATGAACCAGACATTGTCCCTTATATATATATATATATATATATATATATATATATATATATATATATATATATACAATCTGATTGTTTGTTTGTCCTTCAACTCCTGTTACATCGACCTGTTTTCTGTCTTTATCTCCTTTTCTGTACAAACATAGTCTTGCAAATCACGAATTGTGGGCGCCACTGTCTGAGAGTATGTCTCTTTATTTCTTTTCATATCAATTTGTTAAATGTTTCGTCACTTTTCTTCCCATAGCTTCCCCGTCCACATCCTAAATCATCCGATACCTCCCCTTCCTCCTACTCTTTCTCCCTATTTTAGCCACTTTCAATCAATATTTTCAATATTCGTTCCCGTCATGCAATTAGTCCATTATATCTTTCCGCCTTAATCAACATCAAACATTTTGTTTTACCTCTCATTAGATATTTATCAATTTCGCAATTATACAGACTGTTTTGTCTGCAAAACACCAACGCTAAATATCCGCACATATGTATATATATATATATATATATATATATATATATATATATATATATATATTTCTGTCTTTGTGTGCGTGTCTCTGTGAATAATTATCTATTTTCTGATCCCTTTCCTCTCCCGTTATCTTTCTACATTTATTTCGATATCTCCCAGTCGGTCTAGCTATATAGTAAACTAGATGCATAAACATATATATCATTCCACCCCCAAACTAGCAATGAAGCCATTAAGACGCAAGGGGTTACTGAGTGTTAGAGAATATGAGATAAAACACTATTAAGGAGCGAGCACAATTAAAGAAGAGGAATTAAGAAGGCAAAAAATAACGATGGACATTGCATTTAAATTTTTGAAGATCAAAGTTAACTGGGAGGCAAGGGATCACAAGCAAGAAGTGCGATAGAAGGAACTGTTAACATAGAACACACGGTTACAGCTAGCCAATTCAACTGTAAAATGAGACCTTGCCGCCAATCTAATACTGCGCTTAAATTTATAATGTCTACGTACCGTAGAGGAAAATAATATTTAAGCCAAAAAGTCTTCAATCGGTTTTATCTTAAACTTAGCTAGCCACGTTAACTGAGCCAAACGTACCACAGTATTCCTTACACCAAAACAACCCATTCTCTACTTACCATTATTACTACAGCCAGCATAATACCTCAAGGTCTGCATGTATTAGGTTGGTGCAAAAATAATGACGTAAGAAATTATTATGTCATTATTTTTGCACCAACCTAATAACTACTTCCCATCTGTACAATTTGTCTGAGTGAGGAGATAAAATAACAACAATTTAAAATTAAGCCATAATGAATATTTACAATGAATACTGTCACCTAACGGGGTAAGGGAATAAGTAAATCGACTGATTCTTTGGAAATTACTTTTTACGTTTTGGATACAAAAAGAGCATAAATAGGCTGAACGAATAGATGTGTGTGTTCTTCAGAAAGCTAATTGAAACCTTCTTGGTTGTCACGCTCTCATTGCCGAGGTCATACTATGGTTTCACCATGCGAAGGCCGGTAGACGTAATTTACACTGTTTATAAAAACAGGGCGTCTACTCAAACACAAAGTAACTTTTGTTGAAGGAATAATGTCGGATAAGAAATCCATTGATTCCTTATGAATATATCTATATATGCGTGGGGTATACTTTACCGTGGTGTAATGGTTAGTGTTTTGTCTCGCTAAATCAATTACGATCTTATAAGAGAATTGCTATAATGTAGATCGATAATTACCTGATGCGGGATTACGTCCAAGCGCGGGTAGTATCACGGCTACGACTAGCTCGGACCGGCTCGGGTCTGGCTGGACCTCCTATGACTAGCTTAGACCAGCTTGGACAAGCTATGACCAGCTTGGACCAACCGCCCGAGTGAAAACAGAAGGTCCCACGTTAAAAACTGACCTTGTGTCACAACCTGTCTCAGTAGTTTCAAGTAAATATCTACGATTGTATAGAGAGTTAATTCCTCACTGGATGGCCCACACTTTCGGTGTTGTGCCACAGCTAAGCTCTGCTTAGAAAATTTCATTGCACTCGATGTGGTGTAATGGTTAGCAGGCTTGTCTCGCAAGAACAAAATGAGTTCGATCCTCACTGGCTAACACATACTTTCGGCGTTGTAACACATCTAAGCTACGCTTGGAAAATCACAGTGTGTGTATGTGTGTAGAGAAAGAGAGAGAAAGCGTTGGCGGTTAGTTTAAATAATACCGGCTCGGTGATTGGATTCGTCTAGTGTTGTTGAAATTCTGAAATTCGTTTTCTTACAAATTCCCCTAGGAAAGACAGGGAACCATTCCTTTTACTCTCAGTCCTGGGTTAAATATCAGGGTAGAATCGATTCTCTGTCTTAGGATGGAAACCAATCTAAGAGAAGGAAAACAGTAGCGATGCCATCGGGAAACCATTCCATTATCTTTCCCCCAGGATATCTTGCAATTCACAGATAAACAAAAAATAGAAAAAGAATCTGTGGAGAGCCATAAATACCTCTCCCCTGAAGGAACATGGTCTTTGAAAAAAAGAATATCACAGAATTTATAAGTCGCTTGTACATATTTCACTGATTTATTTTATTCAATGTCTTCTAATAATTCCTAATCAATTTTTATTCAATGTAGTTACTCAGATATTTACATTTTAAATGACGTCAGTTTTTTTGTTGGGGGGGGACTCTGTATTTCAATTTGTACAAAAAGCAAACTTCTACTTAACATCAAGAAAAAACAGTTAACATTTTTGCGTCGTATAATGAGGGAAGAGGGCCTTGAAAATTTGATATTTGAAGATCTGATTAAAAGCAGAGTTCTTAGCAAAAGGGTGAGTCCAACATGCATATTATAATCTGGGGATAACAAAATCAAACAAGTAGAAAAATTTAAATAGCTGCGTGGGCGGACCTGGGTAAAACAACAATTAAGAGGTGTTCCACTCTCGTCAAAACTTTCAATCTCCCGATCACAGGTCTTGTCTGTCGGATGTAGCTTATTGTCATACCCAAGACTACCGTCATATGTATGCATATATATATATATATGTGTGTGTGTGTGTGTGTGTGTGTGTGTGTGTGTGAAAAATATATAGGAAAGAACTCGTTAGGTAAATAATCCAAAGTACTTTAGTATTTTTCTTATTATTTTAAAAAAATTGTGCTCGATACAAAAGTAGAGCATAAATATAAATATTTATTTAAAAATATGATTCCAACATGCTACATAATTCAATTTAATTCAAATAATTATATTGAAGTTTTCGGCTCTTGTTTTGAAACAAGAGAACTCTTATGTAGCGTGTTGGAATCATATTTAAATAAATAATTATATATATATATATATATATATATATATATATATATATATATATATATATATATATATATATATATATATATATGTTTCATTAAAAACGACAGACAAGCTACTACGGTTAAGCTTTTTATTTAATGTTTCTTGTGTTCGAACAAGAGCTTTCTTTTCTGGACAAAGGATGTGTAAGAACTGTCCAAATGATTTATACCTTTAGCCATTATCAAGGATGATTCGATTTTTCAGCTTGAGTGTGTGCGTTCTGTGTATGTCTTAATGTGTGGTAAGGATGTTTTTAATTTCCGAATACTGTTAGCACATTGTGGCTTTGTTCGTAGTTAATATTGTTAAGAGTTGGCTTTTTCTTTATTATTATTAAAGCTTCCATTATTTTTAGTCTTTTTTCGCAGGTGGATGCAGTTAATATATTTGTGTTTTCTACTAGTGTGTTTCTAATGGAGTCTGGTAAATTTGTGTGTGTGTTTAAATGGGTTCTAATAGAGCTGTAATCAGATTGGTGTAACGTAAGACGTCTGGATAAGCATGTGGTTGTGTAGCCGATGTAATTATTTATGAGTCCGGTTTGATCAGGAACACAGTTCCTTAAGGGGCATTTGAACTCATAGATAATGTTATATATTATATGCTCGGTACTTAGTAGAAAGAGCACAATATCTGTGATAATGCTATCATATATGAGTTTGTCTGATGAAACCCAAGGTTACAAACTCATATCCATACTACTGAATATATATATTTATATATGTGTGTGTGTGTGTGTATGTGTATGTCTGTGTGTGTGTTTGTGTGTGCAGAGTGTATCAAAAATATTTTTACAAAATGTGGGGGTCCCATTCCTGACACCAAAACAAGGTAAAATATCCATATAAACATATGTCCAAAAAGTCATCATTGTACATCGACACATCAACTCATCATAGCAAATGTTCAAAATATCCTTCTTTTGCTCCTACACACGCATGTACTCGTCGAATGATTCAGTGGCAGAGCATTTCAAATACTCCCACAGGATGTCGAATGGTTTCACAGGAACCCATCACACGTTGATGAAGCTTCTCTGCCTTATTGATGTCTACTGCATAAACCATTTTTTTACGTGACGCCACAGATAAAATCCAAAGGATTGAGGTCGGAAGAACATGTAGGCCATGGAACCGGTCTTTCCTACCTATCCATCAGGTAGATGCTAGCCATCATGCAAGAAACACATGTGTCTTCGTATTAGCAGGAGTACCTCCTCTAGCAGGTCTGGAAGTGTGTTTGAAATAAAGTCCCTATAAACAGCTTCTAGACAATCACCTACAATTTCAGCTCACACATTAATTGTAAACTGGTGCCGGTGTCTAGCAAGTTTGTGTGTTGCTATGTGCAGCTAAGTCATACAGGTGCTATCAATTAGTATATGTACTGCTATTTTTTAATATGCTGTGCAGATGGGAAGTCATCCTACCAGCATATCAGTGGTGGGAATGCCAAACTTCTAACCATATTTGTTCTAGCTATGAGCTAACCATTGTCTGAATAAAATTAACTTCTTTGTTTTATTTACTGGTTTAACTGAGCTCTTTCTGATTAATACCATCCTCCAAACGGCAAAAATTTACTTCTTCCGAAACAAGCAAAAGAATCCAAACCAATTGGCATATGATAAATATCCACTTCTAACAAAATAGCCTGATAACTTTGAATTACATTATATAGTATCATTATATAGTACATTATATAGTATCAAGTCTTTATAAAGAGAGTATGAAAAATGTTGGTTGTTATTCTATCTCTTCCAAATGTTGCCTTATACAAGCCTGAAGAGGTAAACAACGGTAGTTTGTGCAATAAACCATCGGAAAATGTTATCTCGTGAGTGATCAGAGGGCGAAAGGTCTATGTGGACTGTATGAACATTTGTCCTTGTTTTGGTATGAAGAACCAGTCCATAAAGTTTGTAACAATATTTTTGATACCATATATATATATATATATATATATATATATATATATATATATATATATATATCGACGATTGGAAATATAAACAAGAAACTGTATATATATATATATATATATGCAAAAGTTTGTAAAAGTTTTTTCGATACACACTTATATATGTATACATATGAATATATGTGTATAGATATGTATTTCTATATGTATATGTGTATGTACAAAGATGATATATATATATATATATATATATATATATATATATATATATATATATATATATAAATTAAACTTTTATTACATTTGTCTTGTATTTGTACAATTTCTTTTCTGAAAATTAAGTGTATAAAATTGTCCAAGTGATCTATGAATCCAAAAGCCTACGGCTAATCATTTTTCCATGTGTTTTTAGATTTTTGTTGTTTTTCAAATATGTTGATTGTTTTATATGTATATATATAGCTATGGTATTTTTTTTAATTTATAAACACTGTCTGCACGTTGTGGCCATGTTCCTAATTGACATTCTTAATTGTGGGCTTCTTTTTTATTGTTAATGATCCCATGCACATGCAAAACACGGTTTAAAATAATGATAGATAAAAAGAATTAGATAAACATATATTGCCAGATAATTTAGATAAACATATATTGATAGATATTAAACATTGAAGTACATAAATGTACAAGTTGAGCACAACAACGTGGTGTAATGTTTAACAAGCTTTGTCGCTATAACAATTACAAATGAGTAGTGAGTTCTATCTCCACAGGATGTTCTATACATTTAGCCTAGTGCTACATCTAAACTACACTTAGAAAATAACGATAAATATACAAGTTGTCAAGGAATATCATTATTAACAACGTCAGTTTCCCAAATGACGACGCATTTAGAAACAATCTACCTTTTCAACAAGCGTTGCTTGTATTTTCTGCCAGTGGCCATATTAGAGGAATTGAGAACGAGGTTCATTGTCGTATATTTGATTTGCGTTAATACATCACTTGCCTATGCAAATCACACATGAATACCAGCCTTCAAAACATTGAATTTCATCAATACTCACATATAGAATAATAGCATCAATTATCTTCTTGGAGACGCCTCATCGTGTGGTAATGGCTAATGAACATTAGTCATGGTCTGATTGACCATGATTAATCAGTAGGAAGTTCGATCCTCAGTGAATGACTCATACTTGTGACCTTGTGTCAAACAAAATTAAACTTAGTAAAAAATAACTTGCCTATTTGCAAACAGTCATGTCTATCTTTGAGTTTCAACTAGACGAGATGGTGGGTTACGGTAGCATCACGTTGAATCATCGATTCCCGTACGATCACCGAGGTTAAGCAAAGTCGCGATTGGACACTAACTCGACGGGTGACCTCTTGGAAATACCAGATTCTGTAAAGTTGGATGTGCGAGTGGTGTAATGTGTAATGGCTCGGAATTGTTAATCGGAGAGCCGAGTTCCAATTTTAGTTGGGTTCGTTATATTCACGCAAATATCCTTGGGAAAGTTATCAATCCAGCTCTTCTTCACCTAGTAATGGGTTAATTAGTAAGACATGTATCACCAGTTTTGTATCCTTAAGGAGGTTGCAAACAGACAAAGGTGTTACTCGAGTGAGGGAACAGCAACACGCATGCGTAGATAAAAGAGAATACACTACTGAAAGACGCAGAATCGGGTGACAGGCTAGTAATCCCCGAAGCAAGGTTATTTACCTTACCTCCCCGCGATCCAGAATGTGACACAAGGCCGTTTTTTAATGCGGGGTTAAACAGAATCGGTAAGCTAGGGGAAAAATTGGTGAGTAGCCCATTGTATTATTCTAACGGTTATTTTGGTGGGCGTTAACAGTTTCGTATTATTCTGGGGGGTTATTGAGTGAGAATAATTGTGGCTATCTATAATGTTTTATTTATTATTTTTTATTTATTATTGCTTATTTTATTGTTGGTTGTTTTCTTGTGTTAATCTGTGCGTTTGCGGTTTCATAATTTGTTTATTATTTACTTAGTTTCCTTATTTACTTGTTTGGATTAATTTAGTCTACCTGTTTTTGTTTATTAATTTTATTTATTTCCGTTTATTCTTGTTTGTTTACAGTGTTCGATATTTAAGTAACGTCGTAAAATTTGTTTTTATTTAGTAGCTTATTTTTGTCTAGGAAGGTAATTATAGCTATTTTTCCTCCAGGCAGAGGTTTCAGTTTTTAGATTGGTTGTTGTAGGCTGATGCTGTTTTCTTTATTTTCCATGATATTATTTCTGTTTTTTTGTTTTTTATCTCCCAATTATGTTTAGAAAGAATTGTGCTGTTCACGTATTTACGATTTGTAAAGGATGTTTTGAGTCCGTTGTTTCCTTGTTTCCAGAGTCTTTCAGTTACACCTATGTATGCATTTTATTTTTTATCTGCTGATTTTATAGTGGCTTGGTATAGTATATTGTTCTTTAAGGGACATTCGTTCTTTCTTCTGCACTTACACGTGGGTTTAATTTGTTCAGTTGGTTTGTTGGTTGTTGTGATTTTTTATTATTTATGTAAGGTTATCTAATAATTGAATAAATACTTATTTAGATGTGTATATTTAATAATCTTTTTACAGAGTTCGAAAAAATATCAAACTTATTATAACATGAAAAAGCAAATAGTAAAAATTATGCGAGATCATTTCAGTAAAAGTTACAATAATTAAGTGAAAGTTAAAATAATTATTATATATATATATATATATATATATATATATATATATATATATATATATATATATATATTGTCCTTTTCCCTAATTATGTTTTTCTCAGATTCTTTCACTACAAGTAACCTGTTAGTGGCTTTATCTCCTTGCTTAAGGTGAAATTATTTTTTTAATTAATTTCACATATTCACATCTTTTTCAAAAATTATTTTTTTCGGTTTTCATATTAAATTCCCCTAAGTTCAAAAGTGAAATAAAAGAAGTAGTGTAGAAAGACAGTTTAACCTACATTCCGCAACACGGGAACTTGTTATGTCATGTAGCAATTGTTTTGGTGCTTTGGGTACCGAAATTTTAAAATTTGGTCCGAGAATTCTACAGTAGCGCACCTTGATATTCAAAAGAATTTCTCTATGCTATTGTTTTGGAAATCAAATCGATTTTTCTTTTCTGAGCTTTACTTGGAAGGTAAGCATAATAAAGAGCTGCCATGGACAGAAGACAGATCTACAACTATATATTCTAAACTCTGCACAGTGTAGTCACAACAAGTTAACAAAGAAATAAAGATATAAAACAGTTGAAATAGCAGAAACTCGAGTAAGTAGCTGACGCAATAGTGAAAACGACAAAGACGACGATGATAGCATATCCTGATACAGCCGTTGTGACGACTACTACTCCTACTACTATTACTACAACTACGACTACAGAAATTACGATCACAGATATAATGACATGGCGACGAAGGCACGGTATGAGGATGAGTGGTTATGCGTAATGGAAGAAAATCACAAAGAAGTGGAGACGGGCAATCACCATCCCCAATCATAAAGATTAGCTTCCGGTAATCCTGTCTCGTTTCCGGTAATACCACACACAGAGGTCAGACAGGGACTATCCCTCCCTAAAGCGACCCTTTACATCAAACGATTCAAAGGAAAGCGGCGAAAGAAAGAAAAAAAGAAAGAAAGAATTTTCAAAATTAAACAAAGCATGAAAACAAAGAAAGTGATGTCTTAGAAAAGAAAGAAAAGAAAGAAAGAAAGAAAGAAAAAATAAGACGAAAACAAGGTGAAGTTTTAGAAAGAAAAAAGATAGAAAGAAAAAAAAGCATTTTCAAAATGATACAAAAGCATGAAAACAAAGAAAGAAAGAAAGAAAGAAAGAAAGAAAGAAAGAAAGAAAGAAAGAAAGATGATTAAAATAAGGCAAAAATCAAGAAAGGTGATGCGTTAGAAAGAAAGAAAGAAAGAAAGAAAAAAGAAAGAAAGAAAACAATTAAAACGTAAGACAAAAAATAAAAGAAAGAAAGAGCGTGAGAAAATGAAAAATAAGAAAAAAACACCGAAAGTAACACTTTAGAAAGAAAGAAAAATAATGATTAAAAATAAGACAAAAAACAAGAAAAGTGGGGCTTTAGAAAGAAAGAAAGAAAGAAGGAAGGAAGGAAGAAAGGAAGGAAGGAAGGAAGGGAGAAAATACAGAATGAGTTTTTCACGCTGAATGCTAGAGCGTATCGCAAAATCTGACCAGCCATGGCCATCTTCTCTTGACTACCGCCAATGATGACACAGTAATTATCGCAACTAGAACGAGAGTTTACGCGATAACAAACAGGTCACGAGAGTTAAAGATAAATATATCCGTTTGATTCAGCTCGAGAAAAAAATGCTCTTTCTTCCATTTTTTTTTTTTTATTGTTATTAATCGTATCGCCATTTTTTTTTCCTCTTCATTTTCGCTGTGAGTACTTCATCTTATTGGAAAAGGGACTCTGTATCTACGTCACGATCTCTCTATGTCTGTTGCTTCAAAAAGACCAAAAGGGAACGCTAGGACTTTGGAAGAGAATAGGAAGTGGTCTGATGTATGCTGATGTCTGGTAGCAAGTTATTCATGGACGCTCGATTGATCGCATGAACTGATGTCAAACAAAAAAATAAATAAATTAAACAAAAATGAAACGAAAGATAGAAAAGAATATACAATAAAAGATATTTTCTATTCATTTACGCGCACGATTTTGCGTTCTTTTTACAAGGAAAAAAGGTATCATTAATAAATTCGCTTGTTCTTCCTCATTCACATGTTTCCCGCCTTTTTATTTGTTCGTCTATTACTTGTATTTACTCAGTGTAGAATTTTTACGAAGCATAACTTCGTATGGAACAAGTGGAGAAAATGGGTGTAATAAGATTGGATTGTGCTTGTCTTTCAGGTGGAGAGAGATTGCTTAAGTTTAAAATTAGTATTTAAAATTAAATCACAGTTTTCTTTTTATTCGGAATCGAACACTAACTTGTGTAACACGGAAGAAACGTGAAGTTGGCTTGGTTTGGTTTGGTTTACGGTATATCAACCTCAATGGGTTATTTAATGCCGACAAGATTTTTATTACTGGTAATATTTTTCCAAAAATGTATTGCTGGTAATATTTTTTTCTTTCAAAAATAGAAGGCTGGTAATATTTTTTCTCTTCAAAAACGTCTTGTTTGTAATAATTTTTTCTCAAAAGCTTTATTGCTGGTATTAAAACCTATTTTACACTTTCATAGTGTTTTAACCGCAGCTTGGATGGTTAACTATTTGCCCATAGTTGGAACCCTAACAGGTCCTACCACCCCGGGTCATGATGGACCTGGGAACACCAGCAATTAAGAGGTGGTTCTACGCACCTCAAAACCTCCTGATCCGAGGCCTTTCTGTTGGACGTAGTTTATCGTCTTACCAAGGACGCGAATGTAGCTTATCATCTTACCAAGGACGCGAATGTAGCTTATCATCTTACCAAGGACGCGAATGTAGCTTATCATCTTACCAAGGACGCGAATGTAGCTTATCGTCTTACCAAGGACGTAAACGTGCAGTTGTTTTCAGGTCTGAAGTAATCCATATTTATTTATATTTCCATTCTTTCCATTCTATTTCTTTCTCTCCTTTAATTTCTCTTTCTTTCATCTATTTTTCTTTCTTTTTCATTTCTCTTTCTGCCCATTATTTTTCTTCATCTATCTCACTTTTGTTTCTCCCTTCTATCTTTATTTTTCGTTCTCTCTTCTATTTTCCATTTTCTCAATCATTTGTATTTATTTTTTGTATTTCTATTTCGCCTCCTCGATTTTTCTTTTCTCTTTATTTTTCTTTCTCTCCATTTTCGTTTGTCGCCACACTTCTCCTTCATTTTGTTTCACTGCTCTATTCTTTCGTCTTTATTTTTCATTCTCTCCTCCATTTTTATTTTTCTCTATTTTTAATTATCTACATCAGTTTTCTTTTTTCTTTTATTTTTCTTTCACTCATCTATTTTTCTTTCTCTCGTTCATTTTTACTTGTCCCTTCTATTCTACTTTCGACTTAAGTTTTCTTTCTCCCCTTTATTTTTTCTTTCTCCTCATTATTTTTCTTTCTCCCTTTTATTTTTCTTTCTCCCCTTTATTTTTCTTTCTCCCTTTATTTTCTTTCTCCCCTTTATTTTTTCTTTCTCCTCATTATTTTTCTTTCTCCCTTTATTTTTCTTTTCTCCCCTTTATTTTTTCTTTCTCCTCGTTATTTTTCTTTCTCCCTTTTTTTTCTTTCTCCCTTTATTTTTCTTTCTTCCTTTTTTTTTTTTTTCTTTCCCTCATTATTTTTCTTTCTCCCCTTTATTTTTCTTTCTCCCCTTTATTTTTCTTTCTCCCTTTATTTTCTTTCTCCCCTTTATTTTTTCTTTCTCCTCATTATTTTTCTTTCTCCCTTTATTTTTCTTTCTCCCCTTTATTTTTTCTTTCTCCTCGTTATTTTTCTTTCTCCTCTTTATTTTTCTTTCTCCTCTTTATCTTTCTTTCTCCCCTTTATTTTTTCTTTCTCCCCTTTATTTTTCTTCCGCACTTATATTTATTTCTCTCCTCTCTTTTCTTTATCTTCATTTTTTCTCTACTTTGCTTTCTTTTTTCTTTCTTTTTCTTTATTATTTCTTTTTTCTTTCTTTTTCTTTTTCTCCTCGATTTTTCTTTATCTCCTTCACTCTTCCGTTTTCCTTCCATCTTTTATTTTTCATTCTCTCCTCTATTTTCTCCCTCTCCTTCATTTACCTTTCTCTTCTCTTCTTTTTGCTTCCTCGTCTCTATTTTTCTTTCTCACTTTCATTTTTCTTTGTCTCCTTTATTTTTCTTTCTTTCTTCCAGTTTTCATTCTCTCCTCTGTTTTCTTTCTTTTATGTTTCCTCTCCTTCTTATTAGTTGGACAGAGAACTTTTCGGCAATTCTTCGTATTCTGTAATTTTGTGATGGTAATCATTATCATTGCAGAAGTTGTTCGAACAACTGATTTCATTTTCCTTGTTGATTTCTTTTATAACACATCATTCCTCGTCGATCGATTCGTCCATTTTCCTTACGTCTACAATCGGAATAAAAAAAAAGTACCGTTTCTCCATTTTCCACATTCTATAGACCAATCTTCTATTCATAATAATGAAAACGTTAAAATAAGTAAGAAAAATGGCTGTAAACACACTGATCTTCTAATTCATTACATTAATTATTCTATACTCTAGTTCACCCAATACAAGGCTCAAGAGCCCCTAATGGTAGAGGGTTACTGAATTAGATTGTTGTAAGGGGAAAGAAATGTGAAAGCAGAAAGTTAATATATATGTAAGATAGGCATCGTTCCTTTTTATGCGTCCCAGATAATTCAACTGTCGCTTTCTAATTCTCTATCACTATGGCAAATATTCTAACAAGTTAGATATCTTAGACCAACCAGCTCAGAGCTTCACATCTAGGACCAGCCAAGCCATGTTCACGGTTGCAAATCATACCCACTCTTTTCATATTCCCTTGATAAAGAGGAAGTTCCACTTAGACACCTTCTTCCCAATGATTGTTACTTTGGAGACAATACTCCCAGAGTGATGCTTCCCTGGCTACTAAAATCTTATCCTCTTTAAATTTATGGACAACCAATACCTATCCTACAGATCATCATAATATACACTTCCTTTTTTCTCTTTCCCTCCTTTAGAAAAATCTCATTCATTAGTCCTCTACCTGTTTAAAAATAGTTCATCAGACTATTATTTCTAGGGCGAATGGTATCTCTGATCGGACTTCGTGATGTTAACCTTCGAGGTCAGATGAAAGACAAAACAAGGAAGTCGATTTTGATTGGCTGGGCTAGTGTGAGAACAGTAGATAGAGAAAAGGTTTTCAGTGTGTTGTTTCTGAACTGTCAAGCGATGTAGATGTGATCTCTTTCCTGTCTGAAACGGCGCCCCAGTAGAGAGGGCGACCCCACTGGATAGTTAGAAAATGTAAACGTCGATGTGATTAATAGAATAGTTAAGTTTAAAATTCTCTTTGTTGGAGTTCTTTTATCTCTAGACTCAAAACAACTAGCCTGCGAGAGAAGAATGCAACTTTATTATCGAATTGACGCCGTCGCCCAAGCCGCAACCCAGCATGAGAGAAAAGTTATACGACATACCTTAAGTGTCCCCTGGGCATTTTATTGGGTGAACTATGAGTAAAATAAAATATGTCTTTTTTGTTCACATTTTCACAATTCATTGATATTTTCCTTAAAACATTCTCGTTGCGCACATGTTCGAGCGATGGTATTTTCAGCATCGTACTATAGAA
>CAHIKZ030004404.1:402500-415000 GCA_903632075.3 Acanthosepion pharaonis
TCATTATCCACCATAGAAATTTTAGCAGTCTCTTCTTCCTTAAGTATAAGTTTCCTTTTAGTTTCCATTGTCTCTAGAACTTCGTTGTTGCTCACATGTTCAACCTATGGTATTTTTAGCATTTTTCTGTGGGACTATATTTCTGTTGCTTCAAGTCTCTTCTTCATCTGCGTGGAGATTGTCCAGCATTCACTGTCATATTACATAACAGTTCAGTACTCTTTTCATTGATTCTAACAAATTTTTTTCATAGTTCTTAATACTTTGCTAGAGCTTTTGGAAGGCATCTTTCGCTGTACCAATATATTGCTGCTATAATTAGTTGGGGCATCAAAACCATCATTTTCCAGCCTCGATTGTGTTCAAAATCGTTTAAGTGGGCTTATTATTCCACCAGGCGATCATTTTGCAGCCTACACAGCGTTTCAAGCCAGTCACCGTTCTAGAGCCGTTACCATAACAAATGATCTGGTGGGATTTGTTCTTTAATTCCTGTTCAAATATTTACATCTACGACATGACATGTCATACCACTTTCATTGACTAGAATCATCCTCATTTCTTCTGTTGTCGAAATATAAAAAGAAAACCCCGCACAGAGAATATTTTCCATAGAACTGCCGCTCGAGGAATAGACTCCCGCTTAGCGGCTTCCCTTAACACAATAATCTTCACCTCTTTAAGTCGGGAGTCAATCATTATCTATCTTCCTTATCTTCATAAACTGCATTATCTATTCCCTCAATATCGCATATATCATTCGTTATTACCATTTTGCCTCTAGGGGCTTATATTGAGTGATATTTTAAAATAATAAAGACATGAAATAAAACGATAAAACGATAATATTAAACCAGAAAGTTTACATTAACCGCAGTTAAACAAAATATTACTTATCATATTTTACGGGTAGGCTGCATATTGGCAAGAGTCTTTTGACTATTGGTTAAATATTTTACTCTGTCCGTTAAAGATTTATATATCGGTTAAACAATTTTGAGACAATCAATCAATAAATATTTAAAGAGGTCGTTAAGTGAAGTTATATTGCATGACAGTTTTAAACCTATGGTAATGGTAATATTAGCCGTTTCCTTATAAGGAAACATTTGGCATTCATTAACCGAGCAACCACTCAAAAGACGGGAGAGGCGTGTGAATCGGACGATAAGCGAACCTGTCTACTCTTATTACATATTATTTTGGCACATTATCATTATCAATTTCTTGTTTTTTGGTTTTTTTTTATCATAATACCCCATGAAAGGCAGCAAAGCCTCTGAGACACATTCAATATTCCTTAAATCGATGGACGTCAATTCGATATTTCTAGATTCTGTTAATATTTTTGTGATGGGAAGTTATTAACTTATTTACAGTAGGAATAATAATTAGGACAAAATATCAGTTGAAATTTATAAAATTTTTCCCTTAAAGTAAATTATCAGGAAAATAGATTCCTCAAGTCCAATAGTTGTTATCTATCTTTCCAGTATCGATGGGGGGGTGCTTTCTAAACTTTTATTTGAAGTAGTGTGGAACGCCATCATATTACGTCATTGTTTTCACTTCAAGTCCTAAAGCGAGACGGCAGAAATAAGAAAAACAAGTAACACTGGATCAAAATTAATGTTAATGTTATGTGTTGTTTTTCTCTGTCACTCTTGCCTTCAATCTGTCCTGTGAGTATCAAATATAGTTTATTATGAATAACAAATTCTACTTGGCAACAATAATAATGGTTTCTTAATAATATTTTTTTCTTATTCTTTTACACTCTGTATCCTCTTGTATTTTAGCAGCTTTATTGCATTGCTTGTTATAATTAAAAAAAAATAGACAGAAGGGACATGATAATGTGCAAAAATAATATGTAATCGGAATAGACAGGTTCGCTTATCGTCCGATTCACACGCCTCTCCGGTCTTTTGAACAGGAGTAATGTTTATCCCTTATTTCCTGTTTAGGACTAGGCTTCCAGTTTCTTTCTAAATTCTACTTCTAACACCTCCACCTAAACTCTGAAATTTATACTATTATTGGATTTCCGGTTCCTTCTAAAGTATTTACCTTCTATTTCATCATAGTAGTCCCCTTGCGTTTTAGTGGTATTATCTCCTTTCTTGGGTTGAATCGATTTTAAAAAAAAACTGAAAAATATATTGAAATTTGTCAGAACAAAATAAAGAAGAGCTATGGTTATAACTTAATTAATTTTATGTCCACGGTCTTTGAACAAGAATATGGGTTAATCCTTTCTTTTCGCGTTAGGATTGGGTTTCCGCTTTCTTCTGAAGTCTTCTCATTCGCTTTCACTCCCAGCAACCCCTTGCGCCTTAGCGGCATTATCACCTTCAGTTAAGTGCCATATGTGACACACGCTTAGGTGATCATTTCTCTTTCAATTCATGACTGACTAGGTAGACATTTTTCCCGCAGTAGGTTTCCGTGTCTTTCTGCGGTAGACTGGTTGTCAACCAGGTCTATCCTGCTATTCAACCCATAGCTGTGAGGAGAAGAGATGGATTAATACCATTCCCGAGGGTATTTGCGCGTGCTGTAGCCAACCCGAGTGTAATTCGAACATGCCTCGCCGATTTTTCATTCTGACTCGCTATGTATTACGCCACAACGCACATATTTTTTAAAAATGATGAGATTTATTGTAGCACTGGTTGCAAATATATTGAGCCAATTTTACTTATATTTTTTTAATCATAACAAACAATGCAATAAAGCTGCTAAAACATAAGAGGATACAGAGTGTAAAAGAATAAGAAAAAAAAGAAAAATATTCAGAAGAAACCATTATTATTGTTGCCAAGTAGAATTTGTTATTCATAATAAACTATATTTAAAATAGTTGATATCAACAAGATTTTTTAGGTACAGATAACTTTATAGCTAACAAAGTTGATGTGTGCCTCGTAACTTAACACGGACTCGGTCAATATAATTGTTCAGGTCGTTATGGCCAATGTGACCAACATGGCCCTCTTTACATTCAATATTCCTTAAATCGATGGACGTTAAATCGATGTTTCTAGATTCTGTTGATATTTTTGTGATGGGAAGTTATTAAATTATTTACAGTAGGAATAATCATGAGGACAAATTGACTTTTTCTTGTTTTTTTTTTTTTTTTTTTTTTTTTCATAATACCCCATGAAAGGCAGCAAAGCGTCTGAGATACAAGGGGCTACTGAGTGTGAAAAAATAAGAGAAACACTATTAAGAAGCGAGAACAATAGAAGACTAATCAAGACGACAGTAGACAACGATTGACCTTGCATTCAGATTTTTGAAGATCAAATTTGGCTGGAAAGCATGCAACTGGAAGAGAGTTCCACTAGCGAGAAGTGCGAGAAAAGAAACTGTTAGCACTTACGGTTATATCTATATTCAACTGTGAATTGATTAGACCTTGCAGCCAATCTAGAACTCCGCTTAAAATCATAAATTATGGGTAACATAGAGAAGATTTTATCTGAAGAATTCTATGTGCAGGAAGTCTTCAGTCCAAGAGCGATCCAAAATTCCCTGTTCGTAAGTTTTGATTTTTTTATTTTGTTTTATGCGTTTTCTTTTCGGAATCCTTCCTGTTCTGTTAATCATTCACACTAGGTAGTTTGTTGCATTTCAGAAAGAATTTTACTCTTTTAGTCATTAAAACTAAAAATATCCAAAGAAAACTCACGCGAACCAAAAGCAATAAACAAATGTTAAAGCAACACATTAGCAGCCTGATTACACCTATTTAATAATAAGACATACTGTTTTGAAGCTGTTGATATCAGCACCACAACAACACGACCACGGTGGCATGATGTGGCAAAATGCCGGTTTAAAGTGGGGGTATCGGATGCCAAAAATTGCCCTGTCCCAACAACCACCGTGGCGTTAGTGCAATGAGGCAGGTGCTACCGATTCCCCGAGACCAGGCATCCCTCAGTTATTTGTTCGAATCTATCCGAAGACAGAAACGCAATTGAAGAGTAAAATGTATCTTACCAGTGGTAAACGGACATATTAACCTCCGGCATTTTCACTTGTTTTTAGTTGAGTAATGCTTCTCATTACCTTTAATAGGGAGGGTAAGGATGTGTAACAGATATTGACAGTTACACCTCGCTTTATATTATGGAATAGATCACGAACTACCTCTTTAATTCCGATTTCGCGTTGTTTGTTCCTGCAGTCGAAGAGTAAACCGACCCAGATAATTTTGATCAAAAGCAACAATAATAAAATCAAGTAAAGACTGTAATCAAATAATAATGAAATATCGTTTTGTTCAGCTTTTACTCATCTGTCTTATCTTTAAAGTGACTACATTCCAGTGTGTGCGAGCAAGAGAGAAAAAGTAATACATATCGCTATGTTCGAAGATGTTGCCTGTATGCCTGCATGAATATTTATTCCTTTGCTTTTCATTCTTTCAGTCAATCTGACTTCGTATTTCTTTCATATCCTTAGAATCTTTGTCTGCTTCCTACTATTTCATTTTTATCACGCACCTCATTCAATAACCCTCTACCATGAGTGGCTCTTTGGCCATGTATTGGGGAAAATTTAATAAATAAATGTATATAAAATATATAAACAAACGGAATTTATTTATTCTTTTTCTTATTAATATTTTATTTCCTTTGATTTCTGAAGCATAGTCATTTCTTCCTGGGTCCCAACCGGAGACCATAGGTCAGAAATGGCATTATGACATTTTCCACTGACCATTTTTTAAGGTAAAAAAAAAAAAAACTAGCTTTTTCTTGACTTCTTCTTCTTTTCTTCTTCTTCTTCTTCTTCTTCTTCTTCTTCTTCTAATAATAATAATAATAATAATAATAATAATAATAATAATAACTAGCAGCATGGCCCGGCGTTGCCTGTGCTTGATTCAAAATCATTACGACTCATACAGCAATCGCTATCACTTGACTTAAAATATTTTTGCCCTTCCTTGCCTTTACATGAGTGCCCTTTGCTGTGCTGATGTTGCTACATGCCTTACTTCTTGCCTATCTCACACTGCGAATTTTTCTAAGCTCTATACTAAACATTAAATCTGTTACGAAAAAAAGAACTAAACAAAATGAACAAAAACGATCAGCTTTAAAAAGACTCGTAACTCTAAAAACCGAATGAAAAAGAATGTTAACAACAAATAGTTTTTTCACACCAACCCAGTTCTGCGGAATCAAAATCAACGTTGAGTTTAAGCAAGCGAATGAGCCAATTGGAGTAAAGTGCCATGCAGATTTAAATTTTTCCCACTTGTGACAAATGTAGCTATCGATTTTTTTTGCCTGCTAGCATCCTAGTTAACATTCGTGTCAGTCAGCTGTTGGCTCTCACGCTGGCCAATAGAATCTTCCTGCCTATTCGTGGCCGTAGAAAATGGCCGGAAAAGTGCCGTAGAAGCATGAAAAAATCGATTATTTCCACTATCGATGGGAGTTGTGAAATGCAAAGTTGGTCTTGGCCTTTCCGCTAACTTGGAGCATATGCATGTAAATTTTGGTGCATTCGTTACACACACACACACACACACACACACACACACACACACACATCCTGCCTTTTATAGATAGAGATAATATCTCAATTTATTAAGTTTTTTCTCATGTCTGAGATAGCTGCCGATATCTCGTCAACCTTAGTGGTCGATGTTCGAGGTCAGTTAAAAGTGTCGATTTCCCATGCTGGCTTTCAAGGGTGACAGGCTGTTTTGTCGTAGATGATGATGCAACATTGGCGCTTCAGAAACCCACCCTCCACACACACACACACACACACAACCCAATGTGGCCAGACAAACTTTCATAAATATCTATATTTTTAATTTCTTTTTTTCTCAATTTTATTCGCATTTACTTGTTGCGATGTTTGCTACACTATATATCTATGTATCGCGAACTATGTGTATTTTTTTATTCGGCTCAGTGGCTAAGATAGTCGCGATTTTCACTTCGACACTTGTAGACCTTATTCGACCTCGGGAATAAGCCAGAATCGAGACAGTTTTACTTCCGCTTTGTTCAGTCCTCCTTCTCCTCCTCCTCCTCCTCCTCCTCCTCCTCCTCCTCCTTCTTCTTCTTCTTCAACTGGCGATGATGATGATGATATCAGATCAGATTATTTTTTTTTATTTTCTTATGACGTTGCTGTTAATGATGACAGTTATGCCAGAGTTGTTCTTTTCTTTTAGTTATTCCGCTACTCCTGCTACTGATGGTGAAGCTGCATTTTATTTATACCTTCTTTTTTAAACGTTTCTTCTTCTTCTTTTTCTTCATCTGCTGCTGCTACTGATGATGATGACGACGATGAAGATGATGATGATGACGATGATAATGACAGTGGTGATGATGATGATGACGATTATGATGATGGTGGTTTAGGGATAATGATGATGAGTTTTATCATGATGAAGCTGTCGCTTTTTCCATATACCTTATTCACGTCTTTTCTTATCTGCTTTGGCTGTTGCTACTAATGCTGATGCTGCTGATGATGACTATGATAATGATGACGACTACGACAACGACGACAACGATGATGATGATGATGATGACGATGATGATGATAATGATAGTGATGATAATGATGATGGGGTTTGCGATGATGAAGCTGTCGCCTTTTTCCATAAACCTTGTTCGCGTCTTTTCTCATCGGCTTTTGCTGTTGATGCTGCTGACGCTGATGATGATGATGATGATGATGATGATGATGACGTCACATTCTCATTTCCTATAATTCATCTGCTCTTTTTTGTTACTTTTTGCACTACTTTTTTTGCATTTTGTGCTTTCCTTTTCTATTCCTTTTCTATTCTTCTGTTCTTTGCCTATATTACTCTTTTGTTTTTCGCTTTGTTATTTTTCCATTCGCTCACTCATAAACACTTAATACATTGATGTAGTTGATGAAAGTTTAAACATACAACAAATGATACACCTACGTAACTAATCTTGTTCATATCTGTCTAACCTGCTGGCTAAATCTTGTTTCCTGTTTAGGATTAGGTTTCCGGATCTTTCCAAAGTTCTTTTTAATTCTATTGCATTCCCAATAGCCCCTTGTGTCTTAGTGGAATTGTCACCTTGTTTGAAGTGAACTGATAAAAAAAAAACTATGTCAGTCTATTCATACAACTCCACTTATCTCGGTTTGTTCGATCGATTGATAAATATAAACAATCTAAATCTACTTATGTAAGTACTATCTATCTATCTATCTATCTACCAATATCCATATATATATATATATATATATATATATATATATTCGACAGGAGATTCAGTATATATATATATAAATATATATATATATATATTATAATTAAAAATATGATTCCAACACTACATAAGGTATTCTCAGTCTGTTCATATCTATCCCCAGTATATATATCTATATATTTAACTATCTATTTATCTATCTATCCAATACTTGATAAAATTATTTTTACTTTTTACTATTTTCAATTGTAACAATTACTACGAGGTTTGATCAAAAAGTATCGGACTGTTGTTATGGTAACGGGGCTAAAGTACTGACCAATAAGAAAAGGATGAAAGAAAATAATCTTTATCAGGTGCCGCGATTAAAGGACTTCGGATTTTTACACTGAGGTTATTTACGTCCGTTGGAACTGAAATTTAACCTTGTTCAAAAAACTCTGTTTAATATAAAACACTGACGAAGTAGCCGAAAATTTTGTAGTTTCCAAAATCGTCTTTTATGTACCATGTTCCTTCAGGACGTAGGCGATCATGGCCCTCCACCTCCTCCTGTCTGTTCTAGCTCTTAATAAGTTTTGTCTTTTTGCTATTTCTTCCAGACCCTGTTCCGTCATCCACTTGCTCAAGCCCATTAAGTATGTCTACGTTGCTTTCCTCTATCCCTCTATTCGTCCTGTGAGTATTACACTTTCCAAGCCCTCTTTTCTCATTACGTGTCTCAGAAATTTCAGCTGCCTCTTCCTGGTGTTAAGTATAAGTTTCCTCTTTGTTTTTTTTTTTTTTTTTTTTTCTCCAAAACCTCGTCATTTCTTGCATATTCGGTTCAGGATATCCTTGGCATCCATCTGTAGAACCACATTTTTGTTGCATTGAGTCTCTTCTTCATCTTTGAGGAAATTGTCCAACATTCGCTGTCATACAGGAGGGCAGATATCACGTAACAATTCAGTACTCTTTTCTTTGTTTCCAAAGAAATTTTTCTTTCTCTTAATACTCTGCTTAGCTTTTGGAATGCGTCTTTGGCCATCCCAATACGTCACCGGATCTCAGTGTCGCACTTTCCGTCTTCTGTTAAAACATTTTCCAGATATTTAAATTTTCGTACCTGCTTGATTTTAGTGTCCTCGAACTGTAAATTGCATTTTTGGCTCTTTGTTTTTGTTTTTTTTTTGCTGATGACCATGCACTCTGTCGTCTTGTAGTTTATATTTAGTCCCTTCTTCACGCTCTCCTTTGCTACATTATGTAGGAGGTTTTGTATTTTCCCTTTTCTATCAGCACTGGGTCATCTGCATATCTTATGTTTTTAAGATTGTGGCCGCCAATAATGAATCCTGGTAGAGTTTACAGTTCTCTCAGAATTGACTCGCTGTATAGGCAGAATAGGTCCAGTGAGAAGACATATCCTTGCCTTACAGCCCTTTCTATTATCTGCTGAACTCATTGTCTATCCGTACGCAGACAATTTGCTGCCAGTAGAGAGTGCTTATTATTCTGATCTCTTTCCCGAATATGCGAATGTTGTTGCGTAGCGAACTTTTTCGAACGCCTTTGCGTAGTTCAAAAACTTACGTCAACTAAATAATATATAAATATGTGTGTGTGTGTGTGTGTGTGTGTGTGGATTCCATTACATTCACTTACGTGCTAATACCCTTGGGAAAGATATGAATTCTTTTCTTCTCCCTCCAGCTATGGCTAAATAGCAGGACAGACTGGGTTATATAGCCTTGGATGTCAACTGGTCTAGGAGAAGGACAACTCTGAATTCAAAACCCGTGGGGGGTCAACTGTGGACCTTGTGGCATGTAGTGCACCAGGTCTCTGTATTCGACCCTTCAAAAAGTGTGCATGGTTCTGCACAAAACCTCCGCCACTATAATCAAATCTCATGTACTGGTGTCGGACTGTCGATCCATAGGAAATGCTTAACCCTCATACGTCGAATTCGACGGAAGAGTCGAGTATACATATATATATATGTGTGTGTGTGTGTGTGTGTGTGTGTGTGTGTGTGTGTGTGTGTGTGTGTGTGTGTGTGTGTCATCAACAGTCTCTTTATATCTGTGTATAGATCTATCTACACTTTCTCGAGTCATGTGCATAGTCCAGTCAGATCGAGATTTCATATGTACGTCCGACATGACACGAAACCGTTTCAGAAATATCTAAACTTTCGGCTGTATACGACCGCTTTCTCAGATCAATGGTTAAAAATGGCTTTGAGCGAATGAAACTTGAGGGTTTTGGCAAAGACAGACGCTACTGAACAAAAACAACAAACTGTACAGAAACTACATCATTTAAGGACGTTCAACAGCAGCAACATCTAAAATGGATATCACATGTAAATCGAAAAGAAAATAAGAACATAATCAAGGTATTGATGTTAAACAATACTTCAATCAAAATGTTAGGATGGGAGAAACCGCATCAATACTGGAAAGGAAATGATCTGCTTGACACTCATACGTCGAATTCGACAGAAGAGTCGATATATATATATATATATATATATATATATATATATATATATATATATGGGGTGTGACGTCCCTCAGCCTTCGCTCGCTCCTCGCTGCTTCGTTAGGGTGTCGCCGCTCCAAACGTGACGTCCGCCTGTCTGCGTCAGTCGTGTTGTCCTGTGACGACCATCTGGCTTGGTATTGGTCGCGGCACCCAAATGTGACGTTCTAACCTTTTGGTGATTCGGATGGGAATCTGGTTAGATCCGATATCAGCCTCGTCGTTCCCAACTCGCTTCCAACGTCTGGTTACCAAAGTAACTGCGTTGATCTCTAGTCCGCCTACCCACGTTGTGAATTGATCTTAGGCAGACGAAATCAATCAGTCGTTGGGGCCGTAATGCAAGTTGAGTTCAAACGAGGGTGGTATCACACAAATATGGGTAAAAGAAAAGAAAACTCAAAAGTTCAAGGTATCAAAAAAAAGGATAATAATACTTTATATCTGGTTGCTGGATACATAGGACTGCGTCTATCTCCCGACCCGCTATATGGATTGTGACACGTTGTTTTTGTTAGGTGAGTTTTAACATCTTAAGTTGTCTGTTCTTTAAGAAATTGGTTCTTGGTGTGTCATCAGGCGATAGTCGTAAAACTTATTTTGGTGGTATGGATCTAAGTCGCGCTTCAAAAATAAATTGTTCTTGGATTGAAGGTGAGTTCGGAAGTTGCGCGAATCTTTCAAGTCAGCTGATGCGAGGCGGGAAGCTGATCCGAACTGGACTGAACTCTCTCTCTGGGAAAACTCTGATTTTCGCTCGCTGCGACTTTGCTTATATGGACGCCGACCAAAACCGGGTTGGGCTTTGTTGGGGTTTGAGGTTCCTTGATAATTCCAAATCCACAATCCTTCTTTTGTTTTCGGTCAGGAAAATTTATTATTTCCATTTTTGGAAGTCTTCTCTTACCCCTACCTTCAGAGGAGCGTCAACGATCCTCCCACTTCTTCGCAGTAACATCTTATACCTATCCTCTCTAAGGAGTAGTGGCAGGCCTCCTCCCCTGCATCACATGATCACCTCCGCCTGGCTCTCGTTAATATTCATCCAATGGTCGATCAACAGTGTGGGCGTGACCAGACTAGCCTTGTATCTTAAAAAAATATCTTGCTCAAAGAAAAAAAAAAGAATTATCTCCTCTTTTTTCTTTTCTTATTTTTTTATTTCCTTTCCTTCTTTTCTTTTCTATTCTCTCTTCTTCTCTGGCCGCCAACAGAACAATGCGACCAGAAGTGTGATAACCTCAATTCTCATCTGGACTTCGTCAGTCAGATTTTCGCCAATTATCAGAATGGGTGGTCGTCCAGCAATTACGGCCAACCCTTCCGATAATATTGTTTCGCTCTTCTAACAAAACCCAGACCTTGTCTAACGATATATTTCCCTCGAGAAAGACTTAACCTATTTTCCTTTGTTCTCGTGGGTGGTCAGGCAGTCCGTGACACAGTTAAATGTTTATCTATTCTGTCCCGGAGTTTAGCTAGCCGATCTGGAATTTGTCAATTAGATTTTTGCCAGCACCAAGTGGCTGTTATCCATTGTGCATAGTCCAGTCAGATCGAGATTTCCTATATACGTCCGAAGTTACTGGATTTTAGATACCTATTTTCCTGAAGAATTGTCTTAAGAGAAAGATTTTTTTTAATTTCAACCGACACTAGTATTGGCCGCTCGATCAATGATGCCATTTTTTTTTTCGTTATAAAGAAACAGCTAATAATATCATTACGTTAAGCAGCTGTCTATCTATCTATCTCGTAAGTTTGTGGTTGAAAGGTAGCAATTGTTTCCAGACTAGAATTTTCATTTTGGTGGGCATGAATAATTCGCTCGATTTCAATACATTCTTGATGATTAAGATGATGACGACGACGACGATGATAATGCTAATGATGGTGATGATTATGACGACGACGACGATGATGATGATGATGATGATGATGATAATAATGATGGCGTTTATCATGATGATGATCTCGCCTTTTTTCCATAAACCTTGTTCGCGTCTTTTCTCATCTGCTTTGGCTGCTGCTGCTGCTGACGCTAATGATGACGATGACGTCACATTCTCATTTCCTATAATTCATCTGCTCTTTTTTTAACTTTTTGCACTCCTTTTTTTTTTTGCATTTTGTGCATTCCTTTTCTATTCTTCTGTTCTTTGCCTATATTACTCTTTTGTTTTTCGCTTTGTTATTTTTCCATTCGCACACTCATAAACACTTGATGTAGTTGATGAAAGTTTAAACATATAACAAATGATACACCTACGTAACTAATCTTGTTCATATCTGTCTAGCCTGCTGGCTAAATCTTGTTTCCTGTTTAGGATTAGGTTTCCGGATCTTTCCAAAGTTTTTTTCCCTTCTATTGCATTCCCAATAGCCCCTTGTGTCTTAGTGGCATTATCACCTTGTTTGAAGTGAACTGATAAAAAAAAACTATGTCAGCCTATTCATACCACTCCATTTATCTCGGTTTGTTTATATTTATCAATCGATCGCTCTATCTAAATCTACTCCTTATGTATGTATACATCTATCTATCTATCTATCTAAATATCTATCTATCTATCTATCTAGATATCTATCTAGATATCTATCTATATCTAGATATCTATCTATCTATCTATCTAGATATCTATCTAGATATCTATCTATCCCGTTGTAGTTTATGGTTAAAAGTAATTGTTTCCTGACTAGAATTTTGATTTTGGTGGGTATGACTAATTC
>CAHIKZ030004404.1:420000-465000 GCA_903632075.3 Acanthosepion pharaonis
TTCTCTGTGCCATTTAGTCTTTTTCTGTCCAACCACACACATACACACTCACCACTGAAGTTTCGACAAAATATTGTCGTCTCCAGTTTTCAGGCTTCTAGACCAATAACGTATATTATAAAAATTACGATAATTTGACAGGTATATTATGTCGGCTCACTCTACGAATTGTTCTGGTACCATGTAATGCATTACTCCCTGTCGTAGGATCGGGCCTATCTGTGACTAAACCTGTTCCTCACCGGGCCATTCCGGTGATGGTCGTGGCTAGACACCCAGGAGGATTAAAAAAAAAAAAAGGCGGATGAAACTTGTAAAGTCAAAGCACAATGGTCTTAATCCCTATACACGAAGCCAGTGCAGTGATACCATTTTACGGGGGTTATCGGGGGTCGGGGATCCTTAGATGTCAACAGCCAGGGCAGGGTTTCCAATGGAATGACCGGCAACGTGCCCGTAAACAAGCGAGCCTCAAAGGCGGAGAACATCAGCTGGGATTTGACCGGGAGAGGGAGGGACTCCGTCAGGTACACTTACCCAGAGCACGCTACGAATGAATGAAAACGATATCTTCAGATATGTGGTCCGATGCTTAGCTACACCACGATTCTACGACCGCTCCTCGTCATGTGATAGATGATGATGATGGTTTACCAGATATAAAACTTATTTCACATATACCTTCTGTTTTTAAACTGATGATCGGTGATTCTGAAACTGGCAGAACCAAAAATAAAATATGTACCTCTTTATGCTGAAAAGTAGACCCCCAACGAAAATATTATTTCCATTCAAATATATGTTCAAATCAGTTAAAGTTTCATTTTTTTTTTCTTTTCTTATAACTGCTGATTGTTTTTCATGACTAAAACTAATTTCCTTAAGACTATCTCATTGCTCACAGGTGAAGAGATTACCCAGCATTCACTGCCAGACATTTTCCTATTTCTTAATTATTTAGTTTCTGGAAGGCAATTTTCAGTATCCCTTTGCATTTGTGTCATATTTCCCATCTTCTGCTACTATACTATCCAAATTGTTAAAATTTTATACCTACTTTATTTTAATGTCCCCCAATATCTATCAAACTAAAGGTAGTGTTTCAATAATATCACTGTGGAGAAGGCAACTTGAAATCACTCCACTATCCCTCTCAGGAACAATGTTGGTAATAACATTAGTATAAAATTATTGAAAATAGAGAAAAGTGAAGAATCACAGCAATATTTCCTGAATACTACTGTCAGTAAGAACAGAATTTGAGCGGCTTATGAGAATCCAGATGAAAACAAGGAGATTTATGCAAAAATTGATATTCAAAAATGAAATTCAAGTATAATTCAGACAACTATTTTTCCCAGAAGTTGGTCTTACTAAAGAGTTCACTAAAGTTGGCCTTACTATTTTTACTGACTTCTTAAGATAGAGCTTAACTTCAGTTGGTTGTGACATGTGGGATTTTACCGTGTTCTGTTAACGACTTAGCGATAACACCAAACGCTGAGGTATTTTTGTGTTTCATCTCATTTCTAGCAGACTGTGGCCACAAGCTGTGAGGTGTTGCAAGACTTCTCAAAATCTCACGTCTGAAAACACTTCAGTAAATAAAATTAAATGGGAATGGTTATAACCTATATAAATATGTAACGACGACAGAAACAAATAGACAGCATAGAAGAGAATAGCTGTGAAGTAGTGGTATAAAAAGAAGGAAACGAGATACCAACAGGCTTACGAGGCCTTCTTTACACTAACACACAAAAGTCTAGTGGCACAAAATATGTATTTTCTTGTATCTAAAACACGTTCCTTTTCTTTTGTCCAAAAACAAATCGCATTTTGTTTATTTTTCGACGACTGACCTCTCATCTATATCAGCATGTTGGCAAGTAGGAAGAAAATCCCCGATACAACACAATTACACGTCAATTGGTTTAGATCGAAATTCCCCGAAGTTTACTAGGATCGACAATCATTCGATTACTGATCTTCCTCTCCTTTCTGTCGCACAGGAACAGAGACGAAGTGACACCAACAACAAAGATTAGAATAACAATCCCCGTGTATGTTTGACATTTTTCGCGTATAGATATTGAAATGTTGCGTGGTACGTGACTCATGTTAGGAATTCCTAGAAGGCCGGAATCGAATTTAATATCAATGAGGAACATTTGTTCTAAGAGAAGTTAATCATGTAGTGTGTAAGTGCCAACCCTAGCAGATACCAAAGTAGAATTGGCCCTCAGCAGAACACCAGAGTAGTTAGGTGAATTAGAGGCTGTCTTCATAGTAACCAGGTGAGGATTCACGCCTCAGGATATCAGTCTCTGCACTACCCACTTCCAACTGTTTGGAGACCCAGTTACGCCCAGGTGGGACAACCAGATAACAGGATGATAGGGTAGACAGAGAGTCTCTAACAATCTCGTTATACGAGATTTGACGTTCGAAAAAAAAAAAGAGAAAGCCACATTAACGACTCGAAGATATAAATTGACATTAGTGAATAAATAAGAGTTTTACTAAGAGTTTTATTCAAATGTTCTTATTAGTCTTTGCAACGATATCGTTATACGAGCAAACATAAACCATTGTCCCCGTAATAAGATGGAGTCTCAAAAGGACGGTTTTCCTATGACACCGCTTTTTTTAACGACCTTCACTCCTCGGCAATGTTTATTGTTTTAAAAAGCGATGATTAGAATTGTGATAAGGCCTAAACACATGAAAGTGAATTTATAAATTTTCTTTGTTCTTGAGAATTGACAACAAAAACTATAGACACTATTTATTAGATTGTTTATTTACACTATTTATTTATTATATTATTTATTGGAATGGTTGGCAAAATATTGGTTAATTTCTGATTCAAACTTCATAAAATCATAAGTAATAAGGATTCCCTTAGAGTTAACTCACATAATTTAATAATTTAGTAAATGTTTATAAATTTATGAATAAAAAAATATTTTATATTTATTTCTTTATAAATTGGTAAATATTCATTGCATTAGTTCTAAATATATTTTTAGAATTTTGTATATATAAAATTATTCTTGTAAATAAACAATTTAATAAATAGTGATTAAGATTTTTGTTGTTAATTCTCAAGAAATGTATGAATTCAGTTTAATCATATGTTTACGTTTTATTACAATTCTAATCATCGCTTTTTAAAACGATAAACATTGTCGAAGTATGAATGTCGTTAAAAGAAAAGCGGTGTCAGTGGAAAAAAACGTCCTTTTCGCACTTGGTCATATTGCAGGCACGAAGATCCATGTCTGCTATTACACGTTTCTGTCTGACTTTCTGCGATGAGAAGTTATTATTTAAAACATTTACACACGAACTGTTGTCCTAATCTTTGTTGTTGATATCACTTCGTTTTGGTCTCTGTGCGAGGAAGGAGGTAGAGGAGTGTCAACCGTGACCGAATGCTTGTTGATCCTAGTAAACTTCGGGGAATTTCGACCTGAACTCTTTCTTTAATCTACGTGGGTAGATTGGTCTAGTTCCCCTCTCATTTTATAGGGATATCTCATCGAGTTCTTATTTTAACAGTGCTCAGGTATTGCTCGCCCGGTTTCCACTGAGTCCAACTGTCGGTACCAGGGACTTAAAGATTTAATCCGCTAAGTTATAGTTGCCGTGGGAAACGAAACGAGCATTAGCTGGGTAATACTAAATCAGAACTAGACGAGATATCATTGACCATGGAACGAAAATAATCTAGAAGAAGCAAGAATTTAAACCTAACTGGAGTAGATTGGACTCCCTCAAATTGCTTTCCTAAGACGCACCAATGATACTACAGTACGTGTGGCTCCACTATGACTATGATGGGTTAGGAGACTCGTGATCGTTGAATGATTCTATTTAATAAAGAGTTTAGTTAGAAATTTCTTGAAAATTACTCAGATCGACGCGAACTTGAGGAAGGATGGTGGGTACAAAAGTCAGAACGTTGTATAACAATTACGAAGATAGTGAAAATAGTCCCCGTGTAAATAATAGAAATAACGTTGCCCGTTGCTTAACACATTGATTTTTTATGCACAAATTTATTTTTTCCATGTTCTATTTTATCCTCTAGTAGCTTCTATCTAAAATTTGGGAAATACACCATTCACCAACTTGACAAATATTCTAATCTTCCCCAGTAACAAAACAAAAAAAAAAAAAACAATCTACGACTGACAGTTTCAAATTTCTCATATTCCATATCTTGTAAGAATTGCCACGGTTTTCAGTGCAATTTGATCACTTCATTCTTATCTCACTGTGATGTAAGGCTTTTACATTGACAGCAAAATAAATAAATAAATCCTATACTCTGATAAACGGAAATGATATGTTCAAATAATATTGAGGCTCAACATAAGGCGCATCCTGTCGTTACAAACAAAGTGGAAATATAATAGTCGCTTACGAGCCCTCCATGAAGAAATAAACTAGAAAAATATCGCAGGATCAAAATTTCACCAATGTAGAACAAAAAATCATATTAGATAAATATGAATAAATATGGTACAAGGCCTGAAATTAGATAAAAAGAGAACCGCGCTTCATCTCTAACTTAACTCGACACAAGAACCGACTCATCTGCACCAATATTTCCCTTTCAGCAAAATATTTCATTTACACGGCAGTCTTAGAACGATCACGTGTCCCGTAACTGTCATTGTGACACCACATATACTACAACCATAGCATCAGTGGGTAGGATCGCTTCTTTTCTTGGATAGGTTAGCATCCTATCTTGAGTAAGATAGCCTCCTATCTTGGGAAGATAGCCTCTTATATGGCAGTGAATGCTGGACAATCTCCTCGCAGATGAAAAGAGACTGGAAGTAGCAGAAATGTGGTTCTAGAAAAAGATGTTGAGAATGCCATAGACCGAACATGTGAGGAATGACGAAGTTCTAGAACACTTATACTTACGGGAGAGACAATTAAACTTTCTGAGGCACTTATTGAGGAAAGTGGGCTTCGAAAATTTGATAGTCACGGGACAGATTGAAGGCAAGAGGGATAGAGTAAATCAACGTATAACCTACCGAGCAAGTTTGAGTAAATGAATAACAGAAGAAGTTATAAGAGAGATAAATTTATTAAGAGCTACAAAGAACAGGAGATTGTGGAGAGCCATGATCGCCAACGCCCTGAAGAGACACAGCGCACAGAAGTTTTATAAAGGACTGCTCAGAAAGTATTTCAACATAAGTACAATTACTATTAGGTTGCATATATATATATATATATATATATATATATATATATATATATATATGTGTGTGTGTGTGTGTGTGTGTGTGTGTGTGTGTGTGTGTGTGTGTGTGTGTGTGTGTGTGTGTAAATTATTTACAGATATAGTTTATCTGCAATGGAACAAAATGAAGGAACAAAAAGAGGAAAACCTATTCTTAGTCGACGAGTTTCGTCCTCTGATGGATTTTATCAAGGTAAATGTAAGGATTTATTTTGTTGCACGTGTTTATATGCAAGAGCAAGGATGTCATTGGTTTATCAAGGCTTTTGAATTTGTGGACGTTCATGAACATACTCTTCTAGTGGTTGAAAGGTCAATCAAAACATGTGCAGGTCACAAAAGTGCTATAATTCAAAACCTGGTAAGGCAAAAATAATATACAAGGGTGTTCCAAAAGTCATGTGACAATTAACAGAGAACACACACTTATGAAATAAAATGACATCATCTTCTATAATTTGACCAATAAAATTTTTTAATAATATAGTCACATATAGAAACATGTTTCCATTTGGTGAATATATATAACACATACAAGGTTGTCAAAGGTAATGCGATTTTTGGAAGAGCCTGTATATATATATATATATATATATATATATGCAGAGGATGAGACAGAGTGGAAAATTTGTTAACGACGCGTTTCAGCGAGAGCCTCTGCTCTTTTTGGCTTCCTCAAGTTAGAATACAAGAATGATACAACTGTATGCGAGGAAAATGATTTGAGATCTCTGGATGTATGTACTGACCATAAATCAAATTAAATTACCTTATCACCGCCAATTTCCAGACACAAGAGAGTATCTGTTCAAAAGAATGTTGCTGATTGTTTTATCTATATCAGCACCATTGGTGTTGTTAGATTAACACAAGCTGTACGCAAAAGGTTAATTGAAGCTGTATATAAAAGAAAAATGAAAACTATATAAAATAACAATTTTCTATTACAACATTTGTTTTGTGATCATACAATTTGCTTACGCAATCAAAGTTGAATTTCTGTATTACCGTCAACACCTCATCAAGCCTTTTAATTTTATTTGCGATATTCGCTTGCAATTTGGTTTAACTCTTTGTACAATTGTCCACATAATCGATATTTGCTGTTTGCTTTTTCTTTTGCCGGTTGCTTAGAAATTACTGGTCTTTATGCAATGATTAAAAGGTTCCGTTTTTCTTTTTTAGTGTTCTCTGCGTAACTATGTCCACGAATTTGTCTTTTGTCTATCTGCCTCTTAAATTCTTCGTAGATATTTTTTTTCATTTGTTTTGTCATCTTTTTATCGCAAGTAAAATTAAAAGGCTTGATAAAGTGGTGACGTTGATACAGAGATTCAGATTGAATAGGGTAAACAAATCAAATGATCACAAACGAAATTTTGTAATAGAAAATTATTTTATATACAGTTTTCATATTCTTTTAAGTACAGCTTTCATTAACTGTTTGCTGAGAGTTTGCGCTAATATTTTACATACATTTCCCATTATTGTTTTACGCAAAATTATTATTATTATTTACGTACATATTTCATTATCTTATTACGTACATTTTTTCATTATTCTTTAATGCAAAGTTTTTATTATTCTGTTACGTACAGTATCCATTACTCATTTACGTCCAATTTTTATTATTCTTTTACGTACAGTTTTTATTATTTTTTCTCTTAATGTTTATTACCGTTTACGTACAGTTTTCATTATTCTTTTAGATGTACTTTTTATTATTCATTTACGTATAGTTTTATTATCCACTTAGGTACAATTAGCAATAATTTTTACTTACATTTTAAATTATTTAATTGCAGACAGTTTTCATTATTCTTTCACTTACAATTGACATTAAATTTTAATGTAAGATTTTCATTATTTTTTGGAATTTTTTATTCTTTTACGTACAGTTTCCATTACTCTTGCGTGCAAGCCTTCATTATTCTGTTACGTAACAGTTTATATTATTCTCTTACGTACAGTTTCCATTACTCAGCAAGCCTTCATTATTCTGTTACGTACAGTTTCCATTGCTCTTGCGTGCCTTCCTTCATTATTCTATAACGTACAGCCTTCATTATATAACTCTTGCGTGCAGCCTTCATTATTCTGTTACGTACAGTTTCCATTACTCTTGCGTGCCTTCAATTCTGTTTACATTATTCTGTTAGCCTTCATTATTCTGTTTTCCACAGTTTCCATTACTCTTGCGTGCCTTCAGCCTTCATTATTCTGTTCATTATTACAGTTTATATAACTCTTGCGTGCAGCCTTCATTATTCTGTTACGTACAGTTTCCATTACTCTTGCGTGCAGCCTTCATTATTTTGTTACGTACAGTTTCCATTACTCTTGCGTGCAAGCCTTCATTATTCTGTTACATACAGTTTCCATTACTCTTGCGTGCAAGCCTTCATTATTCTGTTACGTACAGTTTATATAACTCTTGCGTGCAAGCCTTCATTATTCTGTTACGTACAGTTTATATAACTCTTGTGTGCAGCCTTCATTATTCTGTTACGTACAGTTTCCATTACTCTTGCGTGCAAGCCTTCATTATTCTGTTACGTACAGTTTCCATTACTCTTGCGTGCAGCCTTCATTATTCTGTTACGTACAGTTTCCATTACTCTTGCGTGCAGCCTTCATTATTCTGTTACGTACCGTTTATATAACCCTTGCGTGCTGCCTTCACTTTTGCGTGCAAGCCTTCATTATTCTGTTACGTACAGTTTTCCTTTCTCTTTTACGTAGATTTTTCATCATTCTTTTCCATACAGTTTTTATTATTATTTTTTGTAAAGTTCTCATTTATTGTTTAACTGTTCTGTTGAGAATATGTAATAAATCCCATTTTTAACCGTCTAGTAATCATTACAATGTTTATCTTTCTTCTTATTCGCTATTCAATTCCTGCGTATCAGCACCGACATCATCAATCATGTTCCCTAGTTGCCGCCAAAAAATCAGCATCATCGGGATTTTTAAGCTTGTCATATTCAGTCTAAATGGCTTATATCATTATTTTACATCATCAACTCTTTTTAATTTTGATTTATAAACTTTGAATTTTCAAGAAAACTTTAAAATCATTTTATTATTTTTCTGTTTTATCCAAACGTGTGTGTGATTGTGACAGTGTGCGTGTCTTTGAGTGTATGCGTGTATACGTGGTGCGTGTGTGACTGTCTGATTCTGTGTGTTTATCTATTGCTATGGAATCAGATTTTGTTTCCTATTTTATTCTACGGCTTCTGCCTCGGTCGATTACGAAGTAGATTTTAGCTTCCCATTGAAATCAATCCAATTTTCGTGTTTATACCGCCATTTATTAAATTAAGAACTTTCAAGATTTTTTAAAGAGCTTTGAAAATAAATGCACAAGGTGAAAACTCAAAACTTTACCTTGTCAACATTTTTTTTAAATAATGGCAGCAACGCATGCGCAAGCCTTTAGCTTCCGGCTACTTTTCGAAGTCTTGTTATCTGTTACATGTGAACGTATATATACATATATATATATATATATATATATAAATGAGGGAATAGGTTATATAAATTTCTATATATCAGAATAATGTTAGGCAATTGAATAACAATGTGCAAATTCTGTGTAACTCGTCTCATTCTCTCTATCTTTTTTTTCTCTTTCTCGACCTGTCTTTATATGTGTATATACAGCGCACGTTGGATAAATTTTCGCCATTTTATATTATTAATTTAGCGCATGCGTGTTGTTTGTTTGTTTTGTTTTGTTTTGTTTTTTTATTTTGTCGACGTCACAGTATAGTAGGGTCAGTTGGGCACCGTCTGTTACAAAAAGAGCACCATGACGCAATTTACTCCACCAGACACGGAATGCTGTACTACTTGACATCCGAGCTGGACGCTCCAAAATTTCAGTGTGTTTGATTGTCAGTCTGAGGATATTTGAGAGGATTCGGAATAGAGTTGGCTGGCTCTAATGGTGATTACGAAGGTACAGCAGCTCTGACCGTTCTAAGAAAAGAACACCCAAATTTGTTGGAGAGGGCCTCAGACTCAACACGGAGGCTTTGAGGAAGTAGCGCTGTCCTGGGTTAAAAGGGTAACTGCTGCAAGCCCCTATATGTCTGGCAGCAGGACTCTACATACCACCAAGCAAGAGAATCCAGTCATGGCTGTCAGCGACCATATCACCACTTATATTTGGCCACCTAACTCCCCAGGGACGCATTTGAGCGAGAGACCAACAAAACTCCTTGTAACACCAAAGATGAACTGAAAGTAAGGATTATGTCACCATTCACCAAATTAAACACGGAGACCACCCAGAAGGGATGCAGTAAATTTTGAAGACATCTAGAGGAGGTGGTTGAAGCCAATGACAATTTTATTGAATAAATTTACTCTTTAGTATTTCAGTATATTTTTGTCTAATTTTGTTAAATATATCTGCTAAAAATGAGATGCTAGTATTATTTTCATTGTTGCGAAATTTAGACAACAATTGATCCATCGCATCATATATATATATATATATATATATATATATAAATTAAGGGAGATTTTAATAATTATAATTAATTCATCAAATCTAGAAGAACCTTCAACAGAATGCAGAAAGACGTTTCGTCCTATTTTGGGGACTCATCAGCAGTGCGAATCCAGTACTGAGAATCGAACCCAGACCGTTACGATATGACGCAAATGATATGACGCAAGCGTCATATCCAAGGAACCAACGTGTCTCGGTGAGGGATAGGTAAGAAACTAGACTCGATATAGGGCTAGCTCTTCACATTCTGTTGAGGATTCCTCTACACTCGATGAATTAATTATAAGATATATATATATGTGTGTGTGTGTGTGCGTGTGGGTGTGCGTGCGTGGGTGTGTGTGTGTGTGTATACATTGGGGGTATATTGCCCGTTTAAACTCGATTTATCACTTGCTTGTTTTTTTTGGGGGGGAGGGGCAACCATTAGTTGTCAATAGACCAAAGTTGTTTCCCTATATTCGTTTCAACTTAGACACTACACCATGCACTTAAATGTCATGAGTTCCAATAATATTTACCAGGAGTGTGTAGATATGTGCACAACGTTGTTTGTTTAGTACTTATATATTGCTCCTGTATTGTAATCTTATGAATTTAGGATATTTGAGAGATTTTGAAAAATACTTTCTGGTCTTCTGATTATGTTTTTTGCTTGTTTATTTCTTTCTCCACATAAGGTTCGCTTTAACACCGGTGGCAGACCTTGTAAGCTTGGCTTTACCATATTTTGCCATGCAGTTGTTTTTTTGTTCTCGGGGATTTAGGTTGAAATGTACATTACGTATGTATGTGTTAGCCACCCGCGTTTAGTATATTTGGTAGGTCGAAAGGAAATCAATACATTCGATACCAGAGCCTGGCGTCAGTTACCCAGTGATTGCTGGTTTTACGCAAATGAAACTTTTATTCTCGACCGGCCGAGCAACAACATTTTCATTAGAAATATATAAAAGCATGTACCTCCACTACTTCGGTATACGTCAAGTTTAAAACGAATTTTAAAAAAATGAAAAATCTTTTTTGAAGTTTTCATTTTACTTTTGATCAAAAGCTGAAGGATTTAAACTTTACTATTTCCAGTCAGCAAAATACTCTATGGTGTAATTATATTGGTAGGAATCGATTTTTTTTTTCATTCCGCTCGACCAAAACCGTCATTTTTGACACCTTTGTAAACAAAAGTTAATTCTCAGTTTTAAAAGTCTTGCAAAAATAAATATATATTTCTGAAACGTTATTTGAGGAAAATTAGCAAATTTAAAGTTAAATTAATCTGATTTGAAACAAATATTACTTGCTTATAGCATAAAATGCTGTAGACAAACATTTCTTAACCACGGGGTCTTGTTTTTTCTGACAACCCTTAAAATACGTGATTTTTTAATGATAGATATATCGATTTGTATATCCATACCTCAGAAATTCAGCACGTAATCACACGAACAAAAACAAATTGAAATTCTTTTAAAAATATTCGGGCTCATCAGATTGTAATAAGCATTACATTTATGATTAGTAAATATAGTATTACTTAATAACAATGTTTCCTAAATATCATCTCATTGAAAATGAATTTTAAAAGATTCTAAAACTTTATAAATTACTCAATTTAAAATTGTAAAAAAAGGAAAACAAATCTTGTAAAAAATCATTTTTCGCCGAAAGAATTTTTTTTTTAGATAATATTGTATTTAATATATATTATTCATAAAAGTAATTAAAAACCTCTCTAATAAAATAATGTCTTAGTTTTATTGAATTTTTTCTATTTTTCGGTTCATACCAGATTTTCCGTAAGACGGGATCCAATTTTGCAAAAAACATTCGTCGATTTAAATTCTTCAAAGAATTCTGTTTTTAACTTATATAGTCACTAAAAATTATCACGATGTGTTTCTAAAGTTTTCATAAAATTAACTAAAGGGCAAAAACACATGTAAGAAAAATATTTTTACCAACTTTTTCTACTAAAAACACTTCAAAAATAATTTCATTCATTTGTAAATAAGACCTGAAAAATTTATTAAAATCTAACAATAATTTGATTTTTGAAAGATTTTCCAAATTAATGTATCTGTCACCGCAAAAAAAAAGAGGTCCAAATTTCCTATCCTAAAAGTTAGTACAACCACTGCCGCAAGAAAAACCAGTTTTTTAATAATGATTTCGAATGTTTTAAAAATGTGTCAAAAATTAAATTAAATAATCAGAATTGATTCTTCCTCTTAATAATAACATAACGATTTTGACGGTAAAACTATGTTTTCATTACGTTTAAAGCATATTTTCATCACGGTATGCTGACGTTTTAGCGTTTTCGTGGAGGTGCCTGTATAATAGAATCGTAAATTACAAATGAAGTTTTTATAGAGGGAAAGAGAAGTGAGTAAGGTTTACTTGTTTCTATGGTTTTAAACAGAATGGTGAGTCAAGAAGAAAATCTTTCCAACAATTTCCCACAAGATATTGTTTCTTTAGCCATTCCTCGCCATATTTCTCTTCATTGTATCATTTTCTTATTTTACAGTTGAAATTGCTGGATGGAACCGTCAGGTCTGTGCTAACAGTTTCTTCCCTCATATTTTTCGCTTATGGAAATCATTTCTGTCTTCTTGCTTTCCAATCAACTTTCATCTTCTAAAATTTAAATGCAATGTAAATCGTTATCTCCTTTCTTCTTAATTCCTGTTTTGTTTTTTTTTATTACTATTCTATCGCATTAATAATGTTTTTATTTTTCTCTTATTCTTTCATACTCAGTAACGCTTTCAGTCTTAGTCGCTTTATTGACTTACTTGGGGTAAAAAAAATTCAAAAGAGATATTTTATAATATATATATCCTATATAGAGTCTGCATATGATATACAATACACACACACACACACACACACACACATATATATATATATATATATATATATATATATATATATATATATATGGAAAAATGTATGAGAAAGTGGGAAAAGTTTTCTTGTGACGCCTTTCAGTCTGAAGTCCTAACTGATGAAACGCGTCACAAGAAAACTTTTTTCCACTTTTTCATACATTATGTCACAATATTGTTCTCAATATATAAAAAATATATATACCGTTATCTCATATATATATATATATATAGAGAGAGAGAGAGAGACAGAGAGAGAGATTTTTTCATATAAAATACATATTTAAAATCTTAAAATACATATCGATAGAAACTGTGTTTATATCAGGGAAATCTAATATAAAAAACGATATATTTAAAGTCAAAATTCAGCGTTCAGATGACGTTATCACACAGATTTCATTGAAATAAGTTTATTTTTCCAGAAACGCTGTTGGAGCAGCGAAACATGTCAAAATAAGAGTTCTTTTTTATATGAATGCATATATATATATATATATATATATATATATATATATATATATATATATATATAATATTTATACATACATATGCGTGAATATATATGTGTGCGTGCGTGTCTGAGTCTCTGTGTATGTATGTATGTATGTATGTATGTATGTATAGCTTAAGAACAATCGCAGATATGACACAGAAAACGTGTAATTTGTAGGTGAAGATTTCGGCTGCTCTGAAACAAGCTAGGTTAAAGACACAATAAATAGATAGATGAGATAAAGTTTTACTGATAATACGTAGCAGAGAATACAGTCATCCAAAGATATAAAAAATAGGCGCAAATCACAAAATAAGACTCAACCACTGCGCAAAACTATTACTATTAAGGAGCATGGACAACAGAAGAGTAATCAAGAAGATAACGATTGGCATAACGATTACATTTTTAAAGATCAAAGTTTCAAAATAAAACAGAACAACGTTATCGTCATCGCTGAAATAGACTAACAAATCCTCCCAATTTTCATTCGTATTCATTAACTCCTCCAATAACCTGCCCCCTTCATCTTTCACACTTGATTTCAAATTTCTGCGCTGATCTGTTGTCTCTAATGACAATCTAAATAAAGGGTGTTTCATTAAGACGGATCAAAGTCAACAGTAAATAAATCAGTGTTATTAGTGAAAATTTATTTATTTCTCTATTGGATCCTGTTATTTAACTCATGAAAATTACGTGTGAAAAACAATATCGCCCAAATGTTTGCCAAGTCTTCGGCGACCCACCTCCAAAAAAATTTTTGATGACGTCTCTGCATAGTTGCTCCTCGATCTCACCAATATGCCTCATTACCTCATCTTTCAGCTGCTAAATTGTTGTTGGCTTGTTGGCATAGAACTTACTGGATGACCCCAAAGGAAATCTAAAGGCATCAAGTCGCACGATCTTGGTGGCCAATTGATTTTGCTGTTTCGAGAGATGATGCGACCTGGGAACTTCTCATTGTATTTCTGTTTGAACGTCCATTTTTGTAGTAGGCCTCGATAACTTTAACACGTTGTTTGATTGTTAATCTTTCCATGGTTGAAATTGCTAAATTTCTTAAATTGTTCAATCTGAAAGAAGAAGAAAAAAATCATTAGACGTTTAAACTTAATTCATATTTAAAATCGGTCCAAGTTATTGGAACACTCTTTATTTCTGACGGTAGAAGGAATATATCTAAGATTAAACAATTTTTATTTTTGGCTAAATATCAATTTAGTAATTCTTGGTGCATTAAACATCAGAAGAAAAAAGAAGATTGGCAATGGCTATGAATTAAGGTAAATTCATTGAAGGGTATAATTCGGATATTATATTTAGTATAATTATCATTTCTTTTATAAATAATGCTCAGTGAGGATCGATCTAACTACATTAGCAAATAATTTTTACATTAATTTACATATGGAGTATCGACCTCATCTTTGTTGTTATTATCATGACGTTTCGGCCGCTGTGTCCAAAGGCTAAAATTCTTGGCTTACCCGAAGTGGAAAGATTGAATCGATTGCTAAGAATGTTCATCGTGCTAGATAATTTTTCTTTCCTGAATCTATCTTAAATATTTATATATCTACCATTCGTTCATCTTTTGAGTATTGCTGCCACATATGTTTCGGTGCTCCTGCTGCTTATTTAGAGAATCCGCAATGTTATTGGTCCGGACCCGGCATCTCGGCTTCAGTCATTTTCCCACCGCCGTAATGTAGATTTCCTGTGTCTTTTCTATAAATACGTTTATGGTAATTGTTCAGATAAAGTCTTCGAAATGGTACATAGATTTTGAGAATTTAAGCACAATACTAGATTGACGACAAGGTCTGATCAATTCACAGTTACATTGATTAGATGTAACCGTTAAGTTCTATGCTAACAGTTTTTTTTTTGTTTTTGTTTTTTTTTTTTCTCGCTTATGGGACTCTCTTCCATCTCCATGCTTTCCAGTCAACCTTGCAATGTCAATCGTTCTCTACTGTCTTCTTAATAACTCTTCTTGCTCCTTAATAATGTTTCTCTTTTTTTCTTATTCTTTCACACCCCTTGTGTCTTAGTGGCTTTACTGCCTTCATGGAGTGATATAACCAAAAACAAATAAAAATAAAACAAGAAAAATTCAATATGTCCACATGATTCTTCTTACTGTAAATAATTTTCATGATAACTTCTCATTATCTGTCTATATTTCTATGATGTGGTATTATGTACACTATTTACATTATTCGGACTATTGTCCTCATCTTTGTCGCCATATTTATTACAACATTTCGGCCGTTGTAGGCTCCGGCCTTTTTCATGTGGTTGGACTGTTCTAGTTCCACGTGCCATGTTTAATGGATGTCAGTTATCTCCTGTTAATTCCCCTCTCCAATTTCTCCACTGCATTAACCGGGTATTGAACTCACACTCTTTGGGTCCTGTCACTGGATCTAACCAACGCCTTTATCCACTGTGCCATTGTGTACATAACTTCTCATCACAGAAATATCGATAGAATCTAGAAACCTCGATATAACGTCAATCGATTTAAGGAATATCGAATGGAAAGAGGACCAAGTGAATCACATTGGCTATAACGACGTGACTTTTTTATTTTTACTGAACGACATTAGATAAATGCGAGAACAAATATTTTCATCGAATCCATGCTTAGTTACTAGGTACATGTCAACCTTGTTAGATATAAAGTTAGCTGTACATAAAAACTTTTTTTGATTTCAGCTATTCTAAATATAGTAAAATATGAATAACGAATTCTAATGTGTCCTAGAAAGAAAGAAAGAAAAAAGAAAGAAAGAAAGAAAGATGTAATGTGAGAATGTAAACAAGATGTGAGAAGGTAGACAAAAGAAAGAAAGAAAGAAAGAAAGAATGAAAGAAAGAAAGAACGTGAAAGAGAGAGAGAGAGAGCGAGAGAGATTCATACATTTCAATATTTCTGGTTGTTTCATATGTAGTCACGGTCGCTTAATTATTGTAAACTATTGCTCTCACTAAAAATCAGGGGTGTGTGCTGTAAGAAAATAAATTTTGGGAAGGACGATTCTATTACGCGCATGCGTGGTTACAGCTTATTCTCTTCAGATGCTCGTTCAAATCAAATCAGCCTCCCTTATGAGGACAAAGTAAATTACAGTGATTATTACGTATACAACATCATTTCCAAAATTCCTCCCAATATGAGCAAGGGGAAGAATGTACGATTGTTTTATTTGATATTTTGTACAGTTTTACATAACGCTGAACGATGTTCATTAAATGCAACGTCCAAGAGAACTTGCTTCTCCGTTAGGAAATGAGAGAGTTATCGGATTTAACGGACTGTCTGATTGAAGGGATTCTAATTAGTTGGGTAAATCGGGGTTTTACTGTAGTAATATGCCGCGAAGCAAGTTTGCTCGCCATTGCATCACCGCTAGACGTCTACAAATGTTGCTGTTAATAATCAAACTGACATTATTTTTGCTGCCCGTATCATCTTCAGATTCTCCCCCTCTACCTCTATCTTCACCCACTTGTTACTCTCCATTATTTTACGATTATTATTAGTAGTAGTAGTAGTTGACTAGGTAGCAAAATTACGTGTAGGAATTATTATTATTAATAATATTATTATTATTATTAATATTATTATTATTATGAATATTATTATTATTATTATTATTATTATTATTATTTGCTTTACCGCTCAAAATATGTTTTCTAACCTGCACACCTGGGTAGATCAAATTACAAATTATTGTTTTCTATTAGCTGCTGATAGATTAGCTTTATTCTCTAATTTCTCAATATGTTTCGTTGGCTTCCACCCACTGCTACACCATTTTCTTACCGTCTTCAGTTAAAGACTTCTCTGAAACGTTATTTCATCTCTCTTCCCTGTTCTCCATGTTTCAGTAAACATTTGCTGAAACCATTCTTCGCTTCCCTCCGTATATCCTCTTCTTTTCTTCTCATTTTTTTTTTTTTTATAAAATAAATACCCTTTCTTTAGCGTTATCTTTTGAGATTCCAAGCGTTTCCCACATTCCACCCGTCTTCATCTCTCATCCTATTCTCCATCTCTGCTTTAGTTGCAGATCTACCTGTCTGTCTATAAATACGATTATGGTAATTGTTCGCATAAAGTCTTCGATATAATACATATATTTTGTGAATTTAAGCTCAATACGAACTGCGACAAGGTCTCATCAATTCAGGTACATTGACTAGATGTAACCGTTAAGTTCTATGCTAACAGTTTTTTTTTCTCGCTAATGGGACTCTCTTCCAGCTCCATGCTTTCCAGTCAACTTTGATCTTAAAAAATGTGAAGGCAATGTCAATAGTTATCTACTGTCTTCTTAATTATTCTTCTATTGTTCTTGCTCCTTAATAAGGTTTCTCATTTTTCTTATTGTTTCACACTCTGTAAGTCCCTTGTATCTTAGTGGCTTTTACGCCTTTCATGGAGTGACATGATTAAAACAAATAAAAATAAAACAAGAAAATGTCAATATGTCCTCATCATTCTTCTTACTGTAAATAATTTAATGATAACTTTCCATCACAGAAATATCGATAGAATCGAGAAACATCGATTTAAGGAATATTAACGGTAAAGAGGACCATCGATTCATCTCTGTCTAATCGAGTATCTATCTTGGTCGATTCAAAACTATATATCTGTCTTGTGCTGTGTATGATGTCTATTACCTCAGCTTCATCTCCTACTTTTAGTCAGTAAACATATTTATCACACTGTTCATAGATAGATAGATAGATAGATAGGGAGAAAGAGAGAGAGAGGGGTACAGTAATGATAATGGTAATATTAGCCGTTTCCATATAAGGAAACATTTGACATTCATTGACCGAGAAGTCCGTACTGATTTCGGTTGAAATTTATGAAATCTTTCTCTTAAAAAATTTTTCAGAAAAATAGCTTGTTCAAGTCCAGTAGCTCTTTCCAGTTGACGGACGTTCCTTTCCTAATGCGAAGTTTCCTGCAAATATGCAAACTTTAGTGACTATTTTGCACCTAAAGTTTGCATGAAACTCAGAGTCGTGCTATCGATGTGGGATATTATGTATATTCACTAATATATATATATATATATATAATAGCTCTGTTATATAACATTGAGCACTGTTTTATAACACCTGCAAATATCTATCTATCTATATATATATATATATATATATATATATATATATATATATATAATAAAAAGGCTTAAACACTAATATTCCATGGAATATTAGTGTTTAAGACTTTTTTATTATATCTTTACTCATCCTGGACATTGAGTTCTACCTGGATTCTATCCTCTTGGAATTATTTTTTATACAAATATATATGTATGTGCATGTATGTATGTATATATATTTTAGATATATGATTGCATATGTATGTATATATTTACCACTAATATATATATATATATATATATATATATATATATATATATATATATATATATATATATATAATGCTGACGATAGGCGTATCTAACTACTCCTATCTCATTATTTTCTGTTGGAATAACACATGCTATTCATTTTAGTTGTTGCTGCTGTTGATAAAAAATACAGAAGCCATTTTTAGTCATTGATCTTAGAAAGCAGTTGTATACAACCAACAGTTTAGATATTTCATAACGGTTTTGGCACCATTCAAGACATCCATAAGGAAGACTTGATCTGTTAAAGCTATTTAAATATACGGCTCGATTTCTTGTCAATGCTTGGGTTTTGTAACAATTAGCGGTGTTTAGCGAAAGTACTTCTGATACAGCCTATTATATTCAATTTCCTTTTCTTAAACTAAATTTGTGACAACTGATGTATGCGTCGGATTATTTGAACTGTTTTGTATTTACTAATTTCATATACTGAATTTTTTTATGATGAATTTAGTGTATGTGGCATCACTGCTTCCAATTCCAAATCATAGTTTCTATTGTGGAAATGTTTATTTTGAATCCTATTTCTTGGAACACTTGGTAGGGGATGTTGATTTCTCTGTTCTAGATCATTTTTCCCAACTATGAATACTTATGTCATCAGCATAGCCCTCGTCTTTATCAGTACATTGGCCTCGAAAGTAGGATCGTTGTCTTCTATTGGCATATATATTGACTTGACTTGTATCGGTTTTCACCCTGGTCGGGTTGAACCGGCTTCCTCTCAAACAAGCACAGCATCACGCCCATCGCTGCCCACGCTTGCCGATCCTGAGCCAGGTCACACGAAATGGAGAGCCAATCGCGATTCCATCGTCGAAGACCAACTACTTCTGGATCCGATAGTACTGCTAGGTCATCCTTGATTGTGCTAGCCCACCTCCTCAGCTGCCCACCGACACGTTTTCGCCAGACAGGAGGAGAAGGAGGGAGAAGTACATCGCGGATGAGCTCTCTCTCCGGGCGTCGAGCTATATATATATATATATATATATATGTGTGTGTGTGTGTGTGTGTGTGTGTGTGTGTGTGTGTGTGTGTGTGTGTGTGTGTGTGTGTGTGTGAAAATATATTGAAAATAGGAAGAAACTGGTTAGGTAAATAATCCAAAGTTCCTTAGTATTTTAGTTATTATTTTAAAAAAATAGTGCTCGATACAAAAGTAGAGCATAAATATAATATTTATTTAAAAATATGATTCAATTTTTAAATAAATAATATATATATATATATATATATATATATATATATATATATATATATATATATAAGTGCGTAGTTATGCAGAAAATAGAAAAGAACACGTTGGGTGCATAATCCGGAGATCCTTAGTATTTTTGTTTTTATTTTTAAGAAGACAGTGCTCCATACAGAAGTAGAGATTATATTATAATATTTTTTTGTTTAAAAATATGATTCCTTCGCTACATAAGAGTTCTCATGTTTCACAGACGAGAGCCGAAATATCCAAATAATTATTAAAATTAAGTTGGATTGTGGTGTTTTGTCCCGTTTCATCTTCAATCGAAATTTTAGGAATAAGCTATCTCTCGGTTTACGTGTATTTTTAGGCATGGTCCGTTACAGAATTCGTTATTGTGGTCTCGTTTTTGAAACATGGGAACTCTTATGTAGCGAAGGAATCATATTTTTAAACAAAAAATTATATAATATATATATATATATATACATATATATATATATATATATATATATATATATAGAGAGAGAGAGAGAGAGAGAGAGAGAGCTGGAATATTAAATTATTATTAATTATTGTTAAATATAGCATACAACTAAACCCACTAATAATAAACCCACTACATATATTGGTTTTACTACAACAACTCTTTCCGGTAGACTAGGCTGTCACCTTTCTGATTTTAGTTTAATATAAATAACATTTCTTAGAAAAAGATAATCACGTACATGGTATTAGACAGATATTACTTGATAACACAACAATACTCACACAGTAAAAAGAACCTTAAGATATTGGAGACCATCTACATTAAAGCAAAGCGACCCACACTCAACAAAATTACATTTCTAAACAGACACAACACGTTACAATGCATTAAAACACAAGGTTCTGTTGATAACATTTCTTTTTCTCACGTAGTCATGTATAACGTCATAGAACTGCATTACGTATTTACGACCTGCGTCTGCTATTCCACGACCGTTATAGTCGCATACCAAACTTCTATGTAATCCTAGATGTCATCTTTGATGGTTATTGTGAGACCGTAACATACCTGCAACATGGACTCTTCCAGTACTATATAAAGTATGCGACATAACACTCTAGGAAAGAAGAATAAGGAGAAAGAGAGAGAGAGAGAGAGTATATTCTAATACCGTAGTATCAGCCGCGTATGACTAGCAATATTGTACACTAGCACATAGTAAGCTCCGCTTACACTTACACTATCTTTGTAACCTTTTTGTTTAATACATCTTTCTTACCTCTAATCCATGTTCCGTGTTTTCCTTCCGTGGTCCCAACTTTGGATCCACATCAGTGGTGAACAACTCTGTTGTAATGTCCACATAACCACTCTAATGGTGGCTTATGTGAGCCGAAAGCTTAGATCAATGAGCAGCATAATAAAAAAAATCCAAATGTTGAACATTCTTGTCTTTATTTTCTCCCAAAACTAAAGCCACTATAGGAAGTTTAGAACGGCTCATGATCAAACATAATAGACATTCGTTGTCTGTTATATACAGGGTTTCCCATAGTTCAAAGAGGAAAACATACTACGCTTTTACCTTGCCTACCCATGGTAATAAGTCGGTTCACAAGGTCGTTTTTAATGTGGAGTGCCCAGACGCATTCCTATGGCCTAGGACAGATACTATGCTTTGATCACATGACCAAAGTCTGAGAAGCTTTATTTTCTCACTCCCCCACAGTGGTACGGTGTTACACAAGGTGTTACACCGACCTGCCCTCATTCAGTGCAATGAAGGGAGCATTGAAGCAGGGTTGGAATTCCCTAAAACAGGTTCCTTGACAAGAGATCAAAAGGTGATCAAATACCACGCTTTGGTCCCGGTCAAAGGCTTCCATGTTGTTTTGCTTTCATTACCTGACGCCAAACGGATTCATAGGTAGCAATGAATCCAAGTAGAGAAAATTTGTATTCGAGATTCTGGTTTCAACCCGAATTTGAATCAACACCGTGAACACTAGTAGCACATAGACAGAAATTTATCGTAATTATTAGTGTATAATGCGCATTCTAAATTTGGGTTATTAAATCTGAAAAATAAAAAGTCTCGTTTATAATACGCATTGACTGTATATATATATATATATATATATATATATATATATATATATATATTATCATCCACAGACAGACTGTTTCGCTGTATCACAGCTCATCAGTGTGGCTAGACATCCGGTTGCCTCTAGCTAGTATCGAAACCCGATTGAATTGGCGTCAGTCGGTGATTCTACCACTAAGTCGTTGGCGCACGGCAGGGATGAAGGTGAATTTTAAGATAAACACCCAGTGACTGAGAGAACTCAATTCGATTTAACGAAGAGTCTTGCATTATTAGCAGTAATAGTCACTGTTTACAAACTCACACTTCCTCCCCGGAGAGCTCAACCGAAATAAAAGCTGCTATGAAAGTTTACGTTACAGAATACTTCCCAACATGAATATTCCAATAGACCAACATCAGAATATAGATTTCAGGGACTGTATCCGGCATGAAACTTTTTCCAGTCTAGATGACAAGTAACTCGGTTTGTTACCTTTCCTCAAATCAGGACAAATAAAAAAGGCTGGTAATATTTTATTGTCCATCGTTCCACTAGCAGGTATTAATTTTGGTAATTATATTCGCGGAAATTTCTGAAATAACATATGTTCTTGTACATACAATTATTGCTCGTTTTTTTACCAAAAATACCTCTTAAAATGTGTTCCACTAGAGGAACAATAGTCTTAATAGACAAAGGTGTCCGAATGTCTCAAATGAAAAGATTCAACAAATAAGAATGCAATCTAAGGAACGTAGAAATAAAGGAACTGATTAATTAAATGGATAACAGCTCAGAATGAGAAATCGGAGACTGAGTTCGGATGTATTACATTAATTTACACGCAAAAATAATTGGGAAAGGCATGGTTCCATCTCCTCTCCTAGCTATGGGTTAAATACTAGGACTTTTATCTTGAAAAATCATAGTTATTCTCAAATGCTTGTTAATTCAATATGCACTCACAAAAAAAAACGAAAAAAACTTTTATTTCAATCCAAGATTTATTACTCCTTTAAATAACCCACAAGCGGTTAATAACCCGTAAAACAAAATTCAATCAACAAACGTACGCATACACGTATATATATATATATATATATATATATATATATAAGTATGTGTGTGTACGTATGTATGCGTACGACAATGTTTGTACGTACAAATTTATATAATATATGAATATACTATACTTTATATACATGTGTGTGTTCTGTTTAGACACATGATTAACAATGAAAAATATTTTGCCAAAGAAATGTAATCACCTTTTCAGCTTTGCCGAATTTTTTAATCTTTGTCTTGCTTATATATATATATATATATATATATATATATATATATATATATATCGTCACTGTTTCCGTTTGTTTGTTTGTTTTTTTTCCATTGCTTTCTTCCCTTTCTTTTTAATACCAATTTTCGATGTCTAACTGAAAATTCCACGTGCGAGAAACATAGTCGACAAGTTAAACACCTTGAACACATTTCGTCGGCGTTTCATCATATCCCCATTTACCTCTCCTACCTCTCTCTCACTCTCTCACTGTCTGTCTCATCCACAATACGCACGAAGAGTCCTGCTCTCACTCACTCGCATCACTCCTTTTTTATTTCTTCTTCTCTTTGCTCTTCTTTTCTCCTATCTCCTACTTCCAACTCACTTTCATATTCACTACATTTCTCTTTTTTCTTTTTCCACTATCGTCTCGTTTACTCTCTCTCCCCCCTCTCTATCTCTCTCTCTCTCTCTCTATCTATCTATCTATCTATCTATCTCTATCTATCTGTTTCCTACTCTTTCTTCTTGCGTTCACTCTTACTTCTCTCGGCTTTCTATTATCTTTTCTCTCATCACCCATTTCCCCTCTGTACCTACCCTCTTAACAGAACTCACTTTGCCTCCTCTCTTTTTCATTCTCTCTCTATCAGCTTTTTTATTTGCTCTTCATTATTTTAAGCATAACTCACACCAACACTTCAGTATCCATTTTTTTTCATATTTTCTAACTTCAAGTAAAAAGAGACTATGTTTCCACAATTATATATGTGGATAATATACAGAAGCATAGAATTACATATTCGTACACATAGCCAAATCTAGATAGATAGATAGATAGATAGATAGATATAATACCAAATTGTAATTGATAAGGATTATTCCAAAGACGACTTTTAGTCCATATGAGAGCTCAATGTATGATACAGAGCAAACAGTTTCAAACTCACAACAACTTCCGGAGATAGATGCAATCTATGCATACAGGAGAAGATCATGATAATTAAATACAAAAATGCTGAACAACTGTTGAACCAAAGGAATGAAGTTATTTTCAAGTGCCGACCTAAAAGCAAATACAAATTACTCTAAAAACATTGACACTGAAGGAGATACACTTGTGATTTTGGTTCCTATTGTATATGAGTACAGGCTATATGTGTGCGTATGTTCTTATGCATGTGTATTTGTGTGTGCTTATCTCACTCACACACACACACACCCACACACACACACACACACACACACACACATATATATATATATATATATATATATATATGGCTCCGGTGATGTATTTGATTATTTATGTGATTGTGTTGCTGATGCTTATGTCATATATATTATTTATTATCACAACGATATATATAATTTTTAATGTTATTATTATTTGCATTTATTATTGTTATCTATATAGATAACAATAATAAATAAATATATTTTTTATTTATTATTTCCACTAGGGTAGCAGGTCATAGCTTGTCAAACCTGGTCCTACAACCGCTACGTAGTAGATGTTACGCAAAGGCGGTGGGAACGCAAGGGAGGACAGAAGACCTCCGACACGGAACAGATACTACAACTAGAGCATCTACTCCGACGGGGAAAAACCGCCTCTCTCTCCACCTCTGCCACTCCCTCAGGAAGAATCCTGAAGGAAAGCCCCTCAGTCTGTGTAGCCCTGTTAACTATTACTCAGCGGTGAAGCCACTGCTGAAACTATTGAGTAATACGTAATCCGTCGCTCTTACAAATTAGCATAAGAAAGTCCTTTACATAGTATTATGATTATTTTGTTGGTATTATTGTTGGAACCGGTGATGGTTTTATGAATGTAAACATCACCAATCTTTACATTTTTTTTAGAGTTTGACGTCAAGCGAGACAAACAACATATTCGTTGCAAAAATGTAAAAATAAAACGCCATTTTTTTCATTAGTGAATAATTACTTTGATTTTCGTTTATGCATTTTTGTTTTTGTTTTGATTTTACTTTTGCTTTAGTTATGCTTTGTATATATCTCTCTGTGTAGCTTCAGTCGTAGTACAGTTCTCCGCGTTATGTTTAAGAAACGGGTTTTCTATGCATTCCCTATGTTCACCAGTTGTTCTCTATTTATACTTGTCTATCTAATTTGCATACGTTACTGCGGTTTTCTTTTTATATTTTTCCTTTGTGTTAATTTCTGTTCATATTCTTCTTCAATGTGCCGTGTCTCTTCAAGTAGTTGGCGATCATGGTCCTCCCTAATTTCCTGTTGTTTGTAGCTTTCAATAAATTTTGTCTTTTCGTTATCTACCCAAAATCTTGTTCCGCCATCCATTTACTCAGGCTTGCTTCGGAGGGTATGCGTTACATTTTTGATGATTAAAGATTAAAGATAGCTGGGAAGCATGGATCCTGAAGAAAGATGCACAAGCGAAGAGGGGGATAGAAGAAACATTAGCATAGAACTTACGGTTTCACCTAGTGATTTCAACTGTAAAATAAGATTCATAGTACTGCGCTTAAATTCTCCCTCTCGTCTCCATGTGACTATCATATATTCCAAGACCTCTCTCCTCATTATGTGCCCTAGAATTTTCAACTCTGTCTTCTTGACGTTATGTATAAACGTCCTTTTTGTTTCCATTTTCTCTAAAATTTAGTCGGAGCTGACATGTCCGGTCCATATTATTCTCAGCATCCGTATACTGATTCAAGAGTCTTCTTCATCTGTGATGAGATTGTCCAGTATGCACTGCCATATAGGAGGACTGATATTACATAACAGTTCTGTACTCTTTTCTTTGTTTCTAACGATATTGAGGCCTCTCTATTTTATTTATTTGCGATTTTCTCTCATTTTCTTTCTAACAGTTTCAACCTATATATATATATATATATATATATATATATATATATATAGATACACCTAGTGAGTCAGACAAACCTACCTAGGTTTCACCTAAACGGATCGTAGTTATCTATAATTATATATATATATATATATATATATATATATATATGAATGATAGGTTTCTTTAAATTAAACAGTAATAATTACATTTACCGGCTTGAATGCCCGAGAAAATTTGATAGGAATTATGCGCTCTCCGACAGGAATCGAACCTGTAACCATAATGGAAACTGTCGTCTGATCTGACGTAGTGTTAACGAAATTTCTCGAAAATTCAGGCTGGTAAATGTAACTAATACTGTGTAATTAAAATACAGAGCATTTACTTAAATAAATGATATCCTGAAAAAATTACGTATAAACAGAAAATATATTAAATAATTGTCGTAAATTAATCCATTTCAGTATATATATATATATATATATATATATATATGTGTGTGTGTGTGTGTGTGTGTGTGTGTGTGTGTGTGTGTGTGTGACGACGTCCCTCAACACAGCCTTCGCTCTCTCCTCGCTGCTTCGTTCGGGTGTCGCCGCTCCAAACGTGACGTCCGCCTGTTTGCGTCAGTCGTGTTGTCCCGTCCTGTGACGACCAACTGGCTTTGGTATCGGTCGCGGCACCCAAATGTGACGTTCTAACCTTTTGGTGATTCGGATGGGAATCTGGTTAGATTCGATATCAGCCTCGTCGTTCCCAACTCGCTTCCAACGTCTGGTTACCAAAATAACTGCGTTGATCTCCAGTCTGCCTACCCACGTTGTGAATTGATCTTAGGCAGACGAAATCAATCAGTAGTTGGGGCCGTAATGCAAATTGTGTTCAAACGGGGATGATATCAAACAAATATGCATAAAAGAAAATAAAATGAAAACTCAAAAGTTCAAGGTATCAAAAAAAGGATAACAAAACTTTATGTCTAGTTGCTGGATACATAGAACTGCGTCTATCTCCCGACCCGTTATATGGATTGTGACACGTTGTTCTTTTGTTAGGCGAGTTTTAACACTTTAAGTTGTCTGTTCTTCAAGAAATTGGTTCTTGGCGTGTCTTCAGGCGAAAGTCGAAAAACTTATTTTGGTGGTCTGGATCTAAGCCGCTCTTCAAAATAATTGTTCTTGGATTGAAGATGAGTCCGGAAGCTGCGCGAATCTTAGTCAGCTGCGAGGCCTGCTTCAACTGAGCACTCTTGATTGAACTCCTCTGAACTGTACTGAACCGAACTGATTTTTGCTCGCTGCGACTTTGCTTATATGGACGCCGACCAAAACCGGGGTGGGTTTGTCGGCGTCGGAGGCTCCTCGATAATTCTAAATACATATCCACTTCTTTTATTTTTGGTTAGGAATTTTCCACTTCTTTCCATTTTTGGGAGTCTTCTCTTACTCCCACCTTCTCACCATACTTCAGAGGGGCGTCAACTGTCCTCCCCACTTCTTCGTAGCAACCTCTCATACCCATCCTCTAGGTGGGCGGCGACAGCTTCCTCCTTGCGTCACGTGATCACCACTCGGCCAATGATGTCCAGCCGGGCGTGTGCGATCCCGCGGGCTTAAAATATAACTTGCTAAAAAAAATTATCTTTTTCTTTTCCTTTTCTTTCCTTAATCGCAGCTCTCACCTTCTCTGGCCGCAAACAGAACAATGCGACTGTGTCATAAATTCTATTCTTCATCTGGTCCTCATCAGTCAGATTTTCGTTAATTATCAGAATGGGTGGTCAGAAAAACATCGTCCTCTCGAAAAAAAACAGCTCCATTGTTCTAGTCATACTTTGGCGCAAATTTCTGATAACATAGTTCTGTTATCGCAGCCAAAGATGTCTTGTCAAAAAAAAAAACGGTCAGCCGTTAATTCGTGTGCGGCTTGGCAGACGACACAGTTCATTTTTCATATCTATCCAAAGACCTGTATTTCACCTGTTCTTTGTCAATTATCAAAATAACATTTTCAATTGGAGTTTTCTTGGCTAGTCGGTCTGTGGTTTGCTAATTAGATGTTTTGCCCGCATTAAGCGGTTGTTATCTATCCTCGATAACACAAGTTCGTCGCCAGAACAAAGCCGATCCACTTAGAATTTTTCTGCCATGATAATGACACTTTTCGCCATTTGCTACTTATCAAAATAACATTGTCAATTGTCTCTGGTCGTGGGTGGTTCATTTTATCATCTACGTTTAAGTCTCGCCTCTCCTTTCCTTTCTTTCCTTTCTCTTTTTCTTTTCTTTTCTTTTTGCCCTGGTAAATGGTGCCACATATATAGGATTGGTGCATACGGAATAAATTCCAATAACCAAAAAATACTATTCTTAAAAGAGTGCTCAATACAAAGTAGAGCAAATATAATTTATTCGAAAATTATAACATAAATATGTCATAAAATCACTACAAAAATAGTCAGTTTGTTTCAACACTTCTGGTCTCTTATCATGTGATGGTGTTGAATGTAGAATAAAAAGTTTCAAATCGACCAAACACCCCTTACTAGGGGAAACGCTGTTATATAAGCTGGAATGACCAATCAAAATACAAATATATGAGAATTCAAAAAACTTGACAACGAACCTTGATTATAATAATTAATGCTTTAATGTTAGCGTCAGACTGAAATAGAAAATTAATAGTAAATTTTACTATAAAATTGAAAATTAAAAATTACCAATTTTACATTTTAAATTTAATCTGCATTAAGTTTAAAATATAAAATTATTTAAAGAAGAAACTGAGGAAAAATACATATATTTTGTTATTTACTTTGTTTTAATTGAAAGGCCAAAACTACAGTTAGAATAAACGTTAACATCTAATGTTCTGCTAAGCTTCGTTACAGATTAGATACATTTGAAGTGATGATATGGGACCAAAATGGCTACTTTTGTAGTAATTTTATAACATATTTATGTTATAATTTTTGAATAAATTATAAATACATACATATATATGTGTGTTTGTGTGTGTCTGTGTTTGTTTTTGGGTGCATGCATGCATGTATGCATTTTAGTATAATGTATAGTTGTATCCGAACAAAAGTTGAGACACTGTGAAAAAGTGGAAAGATTGTTCGGGTAACGGGTTTCACCTCCTTGAGTCGGAAGGTGATACAAACGCTGTGTGTTTGGAAAGTGCGTTGACATTTTGAGGAAGACGCAATAAATATATTTAACGAGTTTTAATAAGTGTTCGTCTAATGCAAGGTCCAAGAGCTACTCAAAGTAGAGCGTTCCTGAATGAAGTTGCTGTGTAAACGTAAGAAGACTAGGTAAGAATTCAAGTCTCTGATGATATGTAGAAAAGATAACGGTTAACACTGGACTTGTAGACGTTCAGATTTTTACAGCCGGAAAGCATCTACTTGGGAACCTGTTCCACAAGGTAGTGATTCTGGGAAAGAAACTGTTAGAGTGAAACTTCTTTCTTAACAATCGAATACGATGGCAATGGGGATGATTAGGTCCAGTATATGTGACATAGTGGGTCATAGCTGTAATGTGTGAACTGATGGACCTACTGAATATAACCTGTCAGAACACTTGCCATGGAAAAAGAGATAAAATAGCGAAACGTTTGCGATGTTTCGTCTGTCGTGAAAGGTGTTGTAGAGTGGTAATAATTCATCACCAACAAGGCCGCGTAGATAATTTTGGACTCTATCAAGAGGCTCTCGTATATGGCAGAAGTACTCTATTTCTGGGTCTGATCTAACTCTTGCAAAAGAAGGAGTCAGGTACTTTCTTGAGGTGTACAGAGAACCGACCAATCAATTTGCAGATTTCCTGATTCCACACGTGTGAGAGAAGTGAAAAATTGATCCCAAACGTTCCTCATGGATCGTTACGTAAGTCTAGACAAAATTACAAACCCTGTGGCACTGGTCAGATCTTTTATAACTCGAACTAAGTTTGGATTGTTTCAAGTCCGTGTGCGTGAAATCCTGACAGGGATGGATTCTTTTTGTTTAAATTTAAAAAGATAAAAAAAACGAAAACTACTGAAAATGCATCCGGGCTTTGCCGTCTTAGTTTTTTTTTGTGTGTGTGTGTGTGTGTGTGTGTGTGCCGGGGTTTCAGTAGTGAGAGATTGAATAGCTGACATACCTGTTGACATCCGTTCACTCTATTTCCCTCTCTGAACCGTTCTCTCCAACAATGTACAGTGGCCTAAGAAAAAGATTTTAGCCAGGAGAAATGAATTACATCCAATTTCAATATTTATTTACGTAATCCCAACTCAAATAAACAGTATTTGGAAGTAGTATGAAATAGATCCTCCATTTACTAGCTTCAGTGTTTGTATTTGATTTTTCATGGATTTGATCAAGTTATCAACAATCGTCAGATTCCTATTTTGCCACTCATTTAGCAATGTTTCTTTAAGGGTTGCCACTGACGTGATTCTGGTTGTAGGCTCTCGAAGTTTTTAGTCAAGGTACTCACAAATGTGCTTTATTGGATTCGTGTCAGGATTTTGGGTTACACATGACAGTGACTTGATTCTTTGCGATTCCTTCCAGGCCTTTGCTACATTGCTCGTATGACATAGCGTCTGAAAAAGGTAGACATTCTTGTCAATCTGATTAGTTTCAAATAGTGGTAGTCCTTTCTCTAACATCTGACAGTATTTTGGACCATTCAACCGCTCGTCAACAAGAATCAGCTCAGATTTCTCTCCAAACCAGACAGCACCCCGACACCATTACTCCAATCCCTCCATGTTTCATAGTCTCTCTCTCTCTCTCTCTCTCTTTCTTTCTCCCAGTTTTCTCCACATACTGTTTCTCTTTGACTTTGTTTCCTCCCTCTATACATATTTTCTTTCTCTCTCTCTCTCTCTATCCCTCTATTTTCTTTCTCTTAATCTCTTGTATGTTTTCTCTCTCTCTCTCTTTCTCTCTCTCTCTCTCCCTCCCGCCCATACTTGTCTGTCGTTCTCATTCGTTCTTCAATTTTCTTTTTGCTTTCGTCACCTCGGTCATCTTTTCTCTTTCTATCTCTCTCTATTTATTCCCCCCTCTATCTCTCTATCTCTATCTCTCTTTCACACACACACACACATTATCTAATCTCAACTAACGCAAACGATTTCCCTCCAAACCAGACAGCAGCCCCTATACGATTACTACAATCCCTCCATGTTTCATGGTCACATGCAAACATTCAGTGTTCCAAGTCTCATTCTGTTTTCTCCAAACATAAACCTGTCTCGAACTTGAATATTGACAGAATTTACTTTCTATTGTGAGACCGGAACTACCTAAACAATAGACTCTTCCAGGTCTATATTAAGTATTCGACACAACACTCTAGAGTGACATACAGAGAGACAGAGAGTGACACAGAGAAAGTCTCGTACGACTACCAGTGTTGGACACTAACATATAGTAAGCTCTGCTTACACTATCTCTGTAACCCGTTGTTAATATATCTTTCTTACATCTAATACTTGTTCAGTGTTTTCCTTCTGTGGTCCCAACTTTGGCCCCACATTACTTTCATCTGACCAAATTACAGACTGTCAAAATTCATAATCTTTGCTCTCAGATTATCTCACCCAGTCATTACGCCTGTTCCTGTTAACCTCTGAAATGAAGGGCTTCTTTCTTGCAACACTTCTTATTAGACTAGCTCTTTTAGAATCTTTCTTAATGCATATGGCTACATTTCCATGATGTTGGAGACATCTTTGACGCTCTGATGATGGCTTCTGATGACTTCCCCCTTCAGCATCCTTTTCCTTCACTCAGACACGATACTTGGTGTTCCTGAACGTTGTTCCACGCGACAATGGCTTTGTTCATTAAGTTTCTTGACAATTTTATTAATCGTTTTATGATTAACCTGGAAAAACCTAGCAATTTCTCTACTTGACTTGATGCCATCCTATTATTTGCCCTTGTTGAAATTCGCCAATTTCCTTACTTCCGCCAACTTTCATTGCAAAATATAAGTCAACTATCATTCCTAGATGAGAGTAGCTTGATATTAACACAGTATTGTCTGATAAAAAAGAAGAGACGTTATTAAACAAGCCAAAATTGCTGTAATCAAGGGTGGCTAAAAACTTAGCCCACCGTACCCCTTGTTATAAAACGAGTAAAAAAAAAAGAAAATTGTCTGCCGTCGATTCAGCTTGTAATGCTGCGTTAGGTTCCCTACTGAGGAATTGCTGACAAACCAATAAAATCCAGAGACGACACCGGGTAAGTTCATAAATTCTTTTGTTCGTGATTGGTCTCCCTGAATGCTCATCATCTTGAACCGACACTTGACCTGCAATTAAACGCTTGCGCCACTTAGAAACCCGTTTTCGACATAAAAAAAAGTTCGCCAAATGCATAGCGACGCATTTCAAGATATCGAGCTGCAAGAAAAATTTGATACAAATATTTTGTTCAAATTTGCCTGCTTCGTTAAGATCACAGAGCCGTTCCAGCAAAACCGCACATAATAAACTGGATACAAATGCATAGCACTACGCCTATTTGGCAGACAGATTCAGTAGGGACCAATACGCGTTAGCTATGTGCATATTTCCCGTGAATACTCTACTCGCAGTCTGACATGCGGTTTGGGGTAATCTAGAATTATATCATGCCATTTTTACAACAAGTTAAAAATAGACTAGCAGTATTCAGGTGTGTGTATTAATTTTTTAGAACACTGATAACCACAAAGTGAATGGCAAATTACGCACAGAAAGTCGATTGCAGAAACTATATAATTATTTGACGGCTTCCTCACGGTATAAAAGAAGAAAAACACCTGAAAATGAGATCTTAAAGGCTAAAGCTAACATTATCACACTGACTTACCTTTGCCGGAGAGCAAGTGTCTTGTCGTTACGATAAACGCAACTTTATTATTCACGGAATACATAGCGCATTGAAAAGACAGTATTTCTGAGTGCAGTTCCGAGGCTATAAGAAGGATTTGACAAAGATCAATTTAGCAAGCTCTCGTAGATCGATAAAAAAAACACACTATTCTGTCCGAAGTCCCTTGTAGGTTCTTGGATGTGGACTCGACCATCTGATTAAAACTCCAGAATGCACCGATCAAAAATAGCCCGAACGTATACTGAGTCATTGACCGAAAACATTCAGCCGATTTGAACTAATATATTCTGCCTTTTCTGTTTACAACGATGTACGTTGCCCGTGGACTGAGTGGTGTGGTGGCAGGATAAAGAAACGTGATGAAAAGGATAGGGTAAGGAAAGGACTACCAGACCGGGCAGGTGTGTGCGTGTTCCAACGACTTTCTATGGGCACCTGCGTGAAATTAAGACGTAACGGTGAAGCGTTTAGAAAGCTTGTGTACTGCAAAGAAACGTTTTTTCTTCATTTCTTCCTCTCAACTCCGCCAGCTCTCACTTTTCAACGTTCCTCTCCTTCATTACATCTCCCTTTCCATATCTATCTCTCTCCTTCTCTTTCTTTCCTTCTCTCATATTTTATCTATTTTTCTTTCTCCTATTACCTATATCTGTCTGTTTCTTTCTGTCATGAATCAATGTTTTTATCTTCTTACTCTCTCTCTCTCTTTCTTTCTTCTAGTTTTCTCCACTTACTGTTTCTCTTTGACTTTGTCTCCTCTCTATTTATATATATCTTTTTTTCTCTCTCTCTATCTCTCTCTCTATATATATATATATATATATATATATATATATATATATAGAGAAAAAGTTTCAAATTAAAAATTATAATGTTTTATTTTATGAAAGTATTTATTTATTTTATATATATATTTGATATTTCAAATTGTCCTCAATTTTTCATCAGAAATAACTGTTTGTTACAAATAAATTAAAATTACTGTTTGTTGGCAAGTAGCGTCCTTCGAGAGACGCGGACGTCACGTGATATGGAACGTCACTGTTCAGATATTCCTAACTTAAATCTAACTGTCATAAATATTTTAAAAATATTTTTTGCTATATCTAAAGAAATTGCTTAGCTATTGAAATATTTATAAAGATTTAAAACACCTAAGTCCCTATTCAACCCTAATTTATGTGTATTTAATTTTAAAATCCAATATGTTTTTTTTTTCTGCGTGTGAATGTGGAAGTAAAATCGGAATCTATTAATAAACATTTGCAGTTTTCTAATGTGTGTCCTGATTGATTGTAGTGTTTAGCTATGGGGGAATAAGGGTTGTTTTGACGTATTGTTTGTTTATGGTTATTAAAACGAAATCTAAAATTGTTTCCAGACTCACCAATATATCCACTATTAGGACATAAGTTGCAGAATAAATAATAGATTAAATATATATGTATATATATATATATATGTATATATATATATATATATATGTATATATATATATATATATATATATATATATATATATATATATATATATATATATATACACACACACACACACACACATATATATATATATATATATATATATATGACCAAGTGTAGACTTCTATGTTCACTTTTATATTTACAAACGCTCTATCTCTGATATTGAGCGCTTTATCCCATAAATATAGCACACCTTAAGACTATATTTCTTCATATATATATATATATATATATATATATATATATATATATAGATATGGATATATTTCTTTTTCTCTCTGCCTCTCTCTATTTTCTTTCTCTTAATCTCTTGTATGTTCTCTCTCCCTCCCATACTGTCGTTCTCATTCGTTTCTTCAATTTTCTTTTTGCTTTCGTCACCTCTGTCATCTTTTCTCTATCTCTCTCTATTTATTCCCCCTCTATCTCTCTATATCTCTCTATTTTTCCCCCTCACCCTTCTACTTTCTTCGCTTCTCCTACTCTCTCATATTTTGCTTTGCGTTTTTTTCCCTTTCACTCTCTCTCTATCTCATCAATTGTCTGTTTCTCTCTTTCATCCTTACTCACCCCAGTTTTGTTTTTGCTCTCCATCTTCCTCATGTCCCTCTATCTATCTCTATCACTACCTATCGATCTGCCATTGTCCCAATCGCTGTGTTTTTTTAGTTATCAATTCACAATCTTTTTCCTTCACTTCAACATACCAATTCCTCCAAGTTTTTAACTCTAATTTATTATTTTAAATACTATTACTCTTCATATATATATATATATATATATATATATATATATATATATATATATATATAATGTTTTGTTTGGTTTATTTTGTTTTTACGGCATATCAACCCAAATGCCTTATTTAATGCCGACAAAATTTTTTATTGCTGGTAATATTTTGTTATGTCAAAAATCTGTTTCTGGTAATATCTTTCCTTAAAAATTGTATTGCTGGTAATAATTTTTCTCCAAAAAGTATTGGTAGTAATAGTTAACTATTTGCCTATAGCTGGGAGCCTAACAAGTGCTACCACTCCGGGTCAGGGTGTACCTGGGAACACCAGCAATTAAGATATCAACCTTGCTGCTGGACATCTTTTATTGTCTTACCCAGGATGCGGATGTAGTTTAACATCTTACCCAGGACGAATATATATATATATATATATATATATATATATATACGATATAAAATATAGGATATAAAATATCCGAAACACTGGCCTTCATGCTACCATGGTTACTACCAAGATGGTTTCGTCAAGCAGCAAGTCTGTGTTTCGTTTCAAAAGACTTATTTATAATGTTACCTGCACCGGAAGTGGAAGGAGGAAAAGAAGTGGTAAGAAAAAGAGATAGAGAGGCAGAAAGGCGGGGGGAACAAAACCTTTATATGTCCAGGGTGTTCAATAACACTGATTAACATCAAATTTATTGTATAAATATTTTTAGCTGATTTAGGGCAATTTTGATGTGCTGAATCCCAAAATCACATTGGTTTTGCTCAATTCAATCAACTTTTGAGTTATGGCTACATGTTTTTTTTTTAGATTTTTGTTTCTGTTGTCATGTCCATTAAAATAACTAAATGTGCAACATATACCACACAATGAATCTAATTATTATGTTAATTATAAACTCATTAATTTTAACCCATCAGAAATATTTTCAGCCAAATATATCTTCATAAAATATTAAAACACGCCTCCAAAATATTTATAAACAAATAACACGTAATAAGATGATGGTTGCTTCACTTACTTGTGTCAGGCTTTTCCAGGATTGACGATGGAGAAATTGGAAGCTGTCATCGTTGAGGGTCCTCAAATCCGTCAGCTCATCAGATATCCAGAGTTTGAAAACTCAATATGCGAAGTGGAAATGGAAGCATGGAAGGCTTTTGTTTTGTTCCTGAAGAACTTTCTTTGAAATAACAAGCCCAGAAACTCCACAGAACTTGTCATCAAAATGCTGACTGCTTTCAGAAACCTCAAATGCAACATGATCATCAAAATGCATTATTTACTCTCACATATGGATCGGTTTCCGGAAAATATGGGATCAATTAGGACAAAAGAAGGGAGAGATTCAATCGGCATATGAAAGAGATGGAGACCCGGTATCAGGGGACGCTGGGATGCAGTCATGATGGCTGATTACTGCCGGACTTTCAAGAGAGATACCCCTGCCGTTGATCATTTTAAAGATTTGAATAAATGGAATTTCAAGGCCTGAATATTAAACTATGATGACGTAACATGCAATTGACATGTACTTACATTTATTAATGCATACTATTCAATTTATTGTAATCGATGTTTATTTTCCATGAGAAATATTAACAAAATTCAATCGATAATGTCACAAAAATGTAATCGATTTAGTCATAAGATCGGATTTTTAAACATTCAACATAGCACAAAAACATGACCTGATTGAGAGAAACAAATGTTCTTTTCGATTTCAGTGATGAAAAAGTGCCCTAAATCATTTTGAAAAATACAGATAAATTTAAAAAAATGTCTTTTTGTTGCCCGATGTAATTAGCTTTACAAGATGTTTTATTAAACAAAACAATTTATAAATATTTTGCAAAGTGAAAACAAAAACTAAATACCCACAAACTTATTTATTATACTAGCTATTCATTATGATACTTTTCTGTATCAATAACTAACTGAAAAGTTTGGTAATCACTCCAGTAAGATATAGATAGAACTTTAGGGATTTCATCTCATTCCTTCAAGAGTTTTGCCTTCAGTGACTCCAAACTGGTGGGAAACCTTGTTTTTTAAGATACCCCAGATGCTGTAGCCAAGAGAATTCAGGTCTTGGAATAATGGAGTTAATCATATATATATATATATATATATATATATATATATATATTAATCATTTCATCATCCTTCTTCAAGATGAAATGATTAACATAGGTTGCTAGCCACTCTTGACTCGTTTTCGCGCCACGGGAAGATGCTAAATCTTATGACCAACAAACGAATGACCAACATTGGTTCTGAAATGTTTTTAGCCCAAGGCAACAGCGACGACTCAAGAATGTCCTAAACATAATTTTCACGGGTGAGTTTAACCCTTGGTTCTACAAAGACCAGAGGATTTTTCTTCTTGCAGTCAAAGTAGCCCACAACATCACAAAGACCGTTCTTTGTCTTCGAGTATTAGTTCGAGGTACACGGTCTCCAATTCGAAACCAGATCCGATCGTTCTGGCTATTAAAATATTGTTAAACGTCAAATATCTTCTCATCACTTAACACAAGATTCAGGAGTGTGCATGTTCTAAAGCGCTCATGAGGAACTGGTAACTGGCTTTCGGTTTCTCCACAGACATTGCAGACAACATTGGTTTGTTTTAGTGTTTGTAAGGAGACGTCTTAAGGCCTGTTCTTCACATCCACAGTCTCGTTGAATGTTTTGATGGTCCTCTAAACTAATATTCTTTTAACTTTTGATGATTCGGCAATATCCTTAGAAGCGTGTTTTGTCCTGTACATTTCTAGAATGGCGATTCTTTCAGTTAATTTTTGGCAATTTCCAAATCTAATGTAAGGCAAGATATGGCTTAGTTCTATTAAACAAATCGTAATTAAAATAATTCTGAATGTAACGATAGACGTTGAACAGCATTCTCTCTTTCTCTCTCTCTCTCTCTCTCTCTCTCTCTCTCTGTATATATATATATATATATATATATATATATATATATATATATATATATATATATATATATATATATATATGTGTGTGTGTGTGTGTGTGTGTGTGTGTGTGTGTGTGTGTGTGTGTATTCAGTTGTATAGATATGTTTCTAATCCTGGGTTTCTCGCTTTTTGCGATTAATGATCGCAAAAGGGTGAAACCTGGGTTACAAATTAAAATCTAGACAACTGAATATGTTAGTTCTATCACCGATGTTGAGCACTTTCCAATAAGTAGCGGGCATTTATATAATATATATATATATATATATATATATATATATATATATATATATATATATATATATGCACTTTTATGAAACGGATGTGCTCGAAAAACATATAAAGCAGGGTGCAAAATGTTAAGCGGTTGATGAAATACCCCTACACATCTATCTATCTATCTATCTAGATAGATAGATAGATAGATAGATAGATACTTATAATAACCTCTGACATGTTAGTTGATATCGATGCATGATTATTATTGTGGTTAATAATTGGTAATTGATGCAAGAGGCGAGAAGTGATTTCTAATACAATAATCCCTCAAGAACTTTCATGTAATACCAAACATTTGTAAATATTTTTTTACTAGTTGACGAGATATCTCGCAACATATTTTTAGCTAGTCCGACAAAATATTTGGAAAAGTATGATGTCACATTCTGTTGAATATGCCGCGCTAAAAAGAGTAAGTTAAGGAAAATAAGGAAGTTTGAAAAAAAGAAATGTATTCTTCTAGGTTTTGTTTGCCTCCTAATATTATGCATATATATATATATATATATATATATATATATATATATATATATATATATATATATATATGTGTGTGTGTGTGTGTGTGTGTGTGTGTGTGTGTAAGTGTGTGTGCGTGCGCGTGTGTGCGTAAATCTTATTTAATCCCGACAGTTTTTCATTTTCCCTTTTCCATCCAAGATGCTTCTTTTCCGAACGTTTTTCTTCCTGACCTGAAAATTTCTTTTTTTTTTTTCTTTGCCACTTACTCTCTCATTTTCTTCACTTCGACTTTACTGTATGGACATTCGTTCTTGCTTTTCTGTTTTTCCCCGTTCTTTCTTGTCTTTTTTATATTTTTTTCCGTTCATTTTTACTGCTGTTTCTCTTTCCTTCATTTTTCTTTTACTTTTATGAGGCCTCCTTTGTGTAAATCACGCGTCCACAACACGAAAATGAGCCACATGCATTTGGCGGGTCTCTTCTTTGCTTTAATGTCGTCGTACATAAATGAAAGGTGTGCAATGAGTATCTGCTTATGGCAGGGGCTCAGACAGTCAATCATAACCACCAGATTCGCTCATGAATGGTTGACCAGTGCCTCATTTCACGGTGTACTGTTTCCCAACCGTCCGTCTCACTGGGTGCCGTTGTGCAGTCTCACTGAAGCCGGGCGGAATCGTACTGCTCTAAACGGCGGTAAATAGACAAAATGGGCTAGCTTTGTGCCATCTTTTTCCCGCTATTTGATTCAGTTAATTGATATGGCGTTCCTACAGCCAATATGGCGTCTCTGGGGTCTAACAGAGCAGTGTGAAGATGATAGAAATATTATGGTGATGCTTGGAGAGGGATAGTATTATTGGGTAACGATAATAACATTGGATGGTAAAAGACGGAAAGAAGGAACTTAAGATTAAGAAAGAATGGTTTGGCATGACAAAGAAAGAAACAATACTGAAAGTGTTAGAAAAGAAGTACTGAAAATGAGCTTTTTTTTAAAAAGAAAGGAAGATTTCTGTTTGATGGAGACAGTTTGAGGTAAGGAAATTGGAACTAACTAAATGGAAGAATTGAAAGAAAGAGAATGAAAGAACTTAATTGAAAAACTGTTTAAAATAATGTAGTCTGAGTTGTTAAGACTGGCAAAGTAAGAACAATTAAATCTAAAAGGCTGAAACAAGAAGCGAACTGATTAATAAATTAAGAAAACATTAACAAAAAGTTTGTTAATAGTAATTTAAGAAAAAAGTAGAATTAAGAAAGAAAGAAAGAAAGAAAGAAAGAAAGAAAGAAAGAAAGAAAAAGAAAATAAAAAGAAAGAAAAGAGGTAAAAAACGAAAACGAACATAGAGAAAGGTTAGAAAGAAAGAAAATGTGTAAAAGAATGAACGGATAAAAAAGCTTACAAAGAAAGAAAAAAAGACAAAAAGAAAAAGAACAAAGAGAATTTGAAAGAAAGAAAGAAAGAAAGAAAGAAAGAAAGAAAGAAAGAAAGAAAGAAAGGTGTAAAAATGAATGGAGAAAAAAGCTCACAAAAAAGAAAGAAAAATGCGTAAGACAAAAAGAAAAAGAACAAAGAGAATTTGAAAGAAAGAAAGAAAGAAAGAAAGAAAGAAAGAAAGAAAGAAAGAAACAAAGAAAGGTTGTAAAAAAAAGAAAGTAGAAAAACGAAGAGGAGAAAAAAAAAGATAGATTAATGGTAACTTTCTTCGTTCTTGAAACAAAAAAGGGATAAGAAAGAAAAAAGAAAGAATCAATGAATGAATGATATCGATGTGGTAACAAAGAATGCTACAGGACAAACAAAGTCAGAAAGAAAAAGAACAAAGGGGAGAGGTAAGAAAGAAAGAAAAAGAATGAATTTAAGATAAAAGCCACCTTAAATGAGAAAGTGAACAAGAAAAAAAAACGAGGGAAAGAAAATAATTGAATAAGAAATGCCCGTTTGCTTCATTGGCCGCTTTGTTTGGGAATGAGCACTAAACTGGACATCGACTCTCTACCGGTCTCTCAATGGCAGTTAATGTCCTGGGCTACAATCGAACGGTTTTCTGCAGACAGTCACCCTACCATCCACCCCACCATTGCTTCTCTCTCCCTCTCTCATGTTTTCTATTGATGGTGCGCTTCAGTCAATTTTCCCGCCATCCTCCTCTTTCTTTTTATGCATATCTTGGTCTGTGGCCGTAGGATGTCTTTTTGCAGACGAGCAACCACCGCTTTAAGTATATTCATTGTCATAGCCGTTTCAGGCGGCGGTTTAGCCCCGTTTTCCCCGACACCAGGGCCTACAGCATTCCTTCCCACCTTTCCCTACGAGGGACACTAATACGCACGCACATTTAGCCAGCTCGTTTGCCGAGAACTACGCGGCTAGCTAACATTGATACGACCACTCTTTTCTATCCAACCCCAGCTACCGAAAATGAACAGTACGCCTTCACATTATCCACTGACCAAACAAGTCCGGACAACTGACCGGCAGGCTTACGTGATCGCAGTTAACCTATAACCAGGGTTACATGACCTATAATTAGGGAGTGAGTACATCGCACTTCTTATGCAAAGAATGGTACATTAAAAGCCTGGAAGGGGTTGAAGGTTGAGTGGGAGTGTCGGGGTGTAAGCGGAGGTTTGCAGTGAGACTTTTTTCAGATGGATACTTTGCTTCTCTTTCTTCTGACCAAGAGGCTGTTCGTCGCTTTGCCAATCCTTTGAGAGCCAACTGGTTAGCGCCAGCGGGTTGACCTCTGCTACCCTATTTAGGACGACCGATGGACGACAGAAAAATTAGATTGGTCGCGGTAACTAGACTAAATTAGCCGTTCTCTTGAACAGTTTTACACCCACTTTACGTTGTCTTTCTTCGTTTGTTTGTTTGTCGGATATACTCCATTGCCTTTGTTTTGCTTGCTGTTTTATTTTCTCTCGGGTTAATTTCTGGGCTTGTTGATGACTTAAAAGAATTAATATCCTAAATATATTAGTTTAAGGGCGGATATCTTTCAAATGAAAGTCTGTAGGCGTTCGTGTTGTCAGTTTATTGTTTTAAATCTATTCCTACTTGATATAATCCAACCTTAGCACAAGGCTACTTTTTAAGGCACTTGGTGTGGAACAAAGTCACAGTGGATTAGCTAGAAATAGATCTCTTCAGTATAAAAAAGAAAACTGTAATTATGATAAAATATTTAATTTAAAATAAGAAAAGTATTCTTTTTTTTTCTTTTTTTGTTTTGCCTTGTAGACTCTCCGGTGGGCTACAGGATCACATCCTTGTCAATCTAAATGTTGCTGATATAGAAAGTAGATTTTTATGAGGTGGAGTTGGTAGTCCTTGACAAAAGCGATCTGAGTTGTTATTCTCCTAAACTGACTGCCAACCAAAGCTAGAGATATTAGTCTACTCTGCTATTAACCCCACGCTTTCTGCCATTGTAGATTCAGGTGATATTTCTTTGAATTTCGAACCGAACCCAAAATAGACAATCTGCATGCTAGCGTTTCTGAAGATTGGTTCGATGATGCTTCTGTAGACGTTCTTCCCATGTTTATTTCCTAAAATGAGAGGACATATAACATTTACATTCCTAGGTCGCTCAGTAAAGACACTGAGATTCTGTTCCATTTCCTCCATCCACTGCTTGAACAGAATCTGGAACAGATTCTTAGTGACTAGAAATGTGAATGTTATATGCCAGCCCATTTAAGGAAATAAACATGGGAAGAACGTTTACACACGACTCATTTGAACCAATCTTCAGAAACGGCAACATACAGATTAACTATTCTAGGTTCAGTCCGAAATTCAAGCAAATATCACCTGAAGAAGACCGAAGTGTACAACAGCCGAAGCATTGTGAATGTGTCAACAAAAATGAGGACAACAGTCTGAACAATGTAAATAGTGTCAATAGTTTACAATACTTCATCTCAGAAATATAGACAGATAAAAATTAAAGTACAGCATAAATATTTATTATTTGGACTCATGGACTTTCTTGTTGATGTAATGAAAATGCTTAAGAAGCAAACATTAAACATTATAAATTACTAGATGCAACATTCATCTAACGACTACTGGTAGCAGTAAGAATATTATTACTCATATTTCAAAACTGGGTCTCGTGCGATTACCGAAGTTGAGCAGGGTCGAGCCTGGTCAGTACCTAGTAGGGTGACCGCTTGGGAATTACCAGGTGCTGCAAGCTCGGATGTGTGGGTGATGTAATGGCCAATGGCTCGGAATTGTTAATCGGAGCGAAGAGTTCCAATTCCCACTGGCTCCCTTAAATTCAAATGTGCAAATATCCTTAGGAAAGGAATGAATTCACTTCGTCTTCCCCAGTTAACTATTAAAACTTGTGTCTCTAGACCATTATTATCTAAAAAAAAAAAAAAGAATTCTTACAATCTAAAATATTTTCTGCCATTAAATAGCATGGAAAGGGTTGACAAACCGTAGAAAACGAATGAATCAATCTTTTTTCTTCTTCTTTTTCTTCTTACTCTTATTTCTCTTCTTTTTCCTCTTCCTTTTCTTCTTCTTCTTCTTTCCCCTCTTCCTTTTTTCTGCTTCTTCCTCTTAGGCTCCTCGTAGTTTTCGCCCTTTGCTAAAGCCCCCCCCCGTTCCCCCATCCATTCACACAAGCTCCTCACCCTAGTGGTTAAGAGCTGCTCCTGTCTCCCTTGCTCTCAATATATCACGTGAGGGTTCAGTTCTCCAAAACCTCCTTCTACATTAGGTGTTTAAGGAATTAAAACTGTCCTTCCCTGATTCTGAGTATAAGTGTTCATTCTGTTGCCATTTCCCTTAAGATTTATTTATTGTTTACTCGTTCTGTACACGGGATTTTCATTATCCTTCTCGGAATCACATTTATGCTACCTCAAGTTCTTTCCTCATCCATGATGAGATTGTCCAACATTCAATACCATATAAGAATAACAAATAAAGAACTTTACCAAATAACAGAAACCACATCACTTGAGGACTTTCAAAAATAACATAATCCAGATGTTAACATCCCACCCTACTACAAACAAAATGTTAGGAAGAAATGCCCACCAATATTGGAAAGAGCTATAAGAGTTACTGGGCTTGAGAAAACTATTTTCTGGAAAAATTGTTATGAAAGAAAGATTTTTATAAATTTCAGTCGTCAGTAGCTCTGACTACTCTCACAGTGAATGCTGAATGTTTCCTTATAACGAAACGGGTAATATTATCATTACTATGGCCTAACCATTTGTATGTACGCATTGCATTCCATTGTGTGATAAAATATCTGTTTAGGATTTCCCCGGGAACAAAGAGGTAAAGCAGATGAAATTGGATGCATTCGTATTGCTGAGAGACAAAAAAAAACTGAAAAACAAAAACGAAAAAATTATACCAAAACCGTTTTGTGGTTTTGCCCGAAAAAACATGTTTTAGTTTTCCATTATAATTACAGAATTTTCACTTTGATTATTCTCGGCTCCTTTTGGTCAGCCCGTTCGTAGCCTTTCGTGGTCACCTGCTATTTTCGTTTCCAAACGAGTACCATTTTTTTTTCTTCTCCCGAAATTTTCGCGCCAGTCGCACAGAAAATCACGCGAACTTCTCTTTGGCAGCGGGAACAAGGTCGCCATGAATCTTTATCTGTGTTTCCAACGTCACAACATTTTGGTAATTTCTAGAAACTCTGTTTCGTTTCTTTTTTTTATTTATTTAACTTTTTTTTTTTTTAGTCTTGATTTTTTTTTATGAGTCTTTTTATCCAATAGTTAAGAATGGTGCCAATTTGTCGCTACTTTTCGATGTCTGATTGAAATTTTTACGCTATTTTGATTCGCATTTTTTTAATGGCTAACTATTCTGGAAAGAGTTGCAGAGGAGATTCACACTTTCAGAAAACTGTCTCTCTGCAAACTGTAGACAAGTGTTTCTCATTAGTAATCTATCTATCTATCTATCTATATATATATATATATATATATATATATATATATATATATATATATATATATATATGAATAAAGACAAAAAAAAACTTTTCTTTACCAATACGTTTCGGCTTTTGATGGACTTTATCAATGTAGATGGATATACTTTATTTTGTAATATGTATATATACATAG